>BRDA01064725.1:0-14610 GCA_036984385.1 Crenuchus spilurus
AGACCAAGAATAACCTGGATGGATAACATCAAGACATGGACTGGATTATCAGGTGCTAGCCTACTACAAGCAACCAGAGACAGATGGCATTGGAGCGAAGTGACTCGTCTGTGCAGCCTACCATCGCGAAACGATGACGGCGTGTGACATGACATGAGTCCATCGGTTTCTCTGTATACTTTGTTCACCCTGTTCTTCAATGGTTAGGACCCCCACAAGACCGTGACAGAGCTGGTGGATTATTCTCAGTGACACTGATGAGGTGGTGGTGTGTTAGTGCGTGTTGAGATGGAGTGAAAAAAGTGTAGCAACTTAAACTACAGCCAGCAGCATCCTGTGAGCACCAATGAAGGACTAGAGGACCAACACAAACTGTGCAGCAACTGCTGTCTCTTACATTGTTGGTCCACTTTGTAGATAAAGAGTCAGAGTGTCTGATAGAGTGGACAGTGAGTGGACACAGTGTTTAACATCTCCACCCTGCCAGTGTCACTAAGAATGATCCACCTGCTCCGGGGGGTCCAGATCATTGAAGAACAAATTCCAAAGTATATAGTAAAGTGACCAACGTATACAGAGAAAGAGATGGACTGCAGTCTGTACAAAGTGCACCTTTATGGTCAGTGGAGCTGACATTCTCACACCTTCCTCACCAAATAAAGAGACCTCATAAATAACGAGAGAAGCCTTTGGAGAGGCGTTTGCTTTCAGTGATAAAGCTGTGTTTCTTGGACACTCTTGTACTAAATCTTGCATCACTTTTGGTGGTGAATGTGAACATCAGATATTTAAGCTGACCTGTGAACCTTCTTCTACAAACAAAGAGAACAGGAAATGATCATGGTCTTCCTCGGAATTGATAGAATTCCTTTGGTATGATATCAGAATGATGGTAATGAGTGGACGCTCTGGTAATTATTAGCCGTGGATTCCTGATAGACAGCATTAAGTCTGTGAGACATGCCAGGAGGAAGGAGACAGATACCTTCAGAGCGTTCCACGGTTATAACTGTAAATATTTAATCTGGCCTGACTGTATTCGTCTGCCTTAATCTGGCTCACCGTATCGACGCAAACATGCTCAGTTAGCCTAACCGCTACAAACCACACTCCTGAAATGACTGTGAGGCAAAAATCAAATGCTCAAATGACAGGTGCCCAGAGTTTCCTCCTACATGACTAATGTAACTAGTAGAGTTCCCTTACAAAAGAGTACCATGTTAATGCCATCATAGTAGAACCATGTTGTTTGGACATTACTGTGGTTCTACAATGTTAATGTAATAGAAATGTAAAGTTTTACCACAGTAGTACTACTAATAGTATGTACTATGCTAAAGCTAACATTATTACTGTAATATTGCCATTGAAGTACCGCGGTAATACCAGCAAACAGCCTTAGTAGCAATATGTTTTTTAAAAGTTGTACCAATAATTCAAAGTACTTAAAAATTTCAATAGATTAATAATATATTTTAATTTAATAATATAAACCAATATATAAATGTAATATTTTATAAAAATAGAAATAAGCAATAGCAATTTAACACTGTATATTAATCTATGTTACTGTATTTTATTTGTTTTACTTTGTTTTACTCTATATTACTGTATTTTGCAGTATTTTACCACGTTACTGTATTTTACAGTGTTACTCTATTTTACTATGTGCTACTGCATTTTACTATATGTTACTGTATTTTGTTTTATTTTACAGTATTCTACTGTATTTTCCTCTGTTACTGTATTTTTTTGTTGCATTTGACTGCATGATACTGTATTTTAATCTATTTTACTGTATTTTCCTGCATGTTACTGTATTTTACTGTGTTTAATCTATGTTACTGTGTTTTGTTGTTCTTTTTCTAGATTCAGGCTCCATCAGCCAAGCCGCTCAGAACTCAAATTCTCAAGTTCCCACACCCCTTCCTCACATACCTTTATCATTATGATCTCAGTTCCTAGCAAAAATGTGGTGTTAATATCAATGATGAGTGTTTTTAGTTTATAGTTTTATAGATTTGGAATCAAGTATCTGTTGCTACACAGTATCAAAGTCAGAATTCTGGTGTTGTGACAGCCCTAGTAGAAAGTAATGGAAGCTGAATCTTACCATGTCACATCAAACTGTTGGTGTAAAATATTACAATTACATTACAATTAAGTAGTGTGTTACAGTAATCTGATTACTTTTTCTGGTAATAATGTAATGTAAAGCTTTACAGTCTACAGTCCTGTAATCACATTACAGCTACTTACCAGTTACCTGTCTTTATATCATAGTTATGTTTATATTCTGCTGCTACAGTCCTTCAGTGCTATCACCTCCACCTGTCTACACTGCACTATTTACTGATAATGCTATTAAGCAGCTAATCATGCTAATATTAAAAACAAATGGAAAAGAAATAATGAGCTGCAGCAGAGTCTATCAATTTTCTTTCAGGAGCATCACTGAACGCTTTTATTTTATCAAAGAGTTTTGCTTTCACACCTACATTGTTTGGTCTGCACCAAAATAACAGGTGTGAAAGCGGCCACGAACCATGGTCCAGACCAAGCAAAAATTGGTCCAACCTAAAAAGGTGGTCTCGGTCCGGTCCTACTGAGCCATGGTCCGGTTCGCATGCAGTGTGAAAACACTTTTCTAGAAGGTTCGGACTTTCAGACCAAATACAGGAAGTTGAGGCAGGCGGTAACAACATTCAAGAACAACAGAATAAGAAAAATAAGTGGAACAGCATCAAAAATGAGCCGTGGTAGCACATGGAGTGAGGAGGAGACGACATGTTTAATATAATTTTGGTCTGATGAACATGTGAAAAGTCAGCTTGAAAAACTCACAAAAATACTGAAACGTGCAGCTTATTTTCTGAGAGGATCAGAGAGGAAGCATAACAGAGCAAACTTAACTAAAGAAACTGCGGAGGCGGACTATAAAAGTATATAAAAGCGTCAGACGCACGTCCTACTACAAACCAATCAGTTCCGAGTGTAGGAAGATGCACCGCACGTAAGTGATGAGGACAGCACGTGGGCATGTCATAATAAAAGTCCTTGGTGCACTCACAAAAATGCAGTGTGAAAACAAACCTAACCGGACCAAATATATTCAAAGTAACAAACACACGAACCTTGGTCCGGACTTTCAGGTGTGAAAGCACCCTTAGCTGTAGCAGTTGTATCTACATCTTGAAACTCACAACCGTTGAAGATGGATGAGGACTTGTTTTACATGGTGCACATTGTGATCCACTTCCTTTGCACTTTTTTAAAATTTGTTTGGGTTTAATAGAGTAGATTTTGTTAAGAAGTAATCACACCACAGTTGCTGAAATGTCCTTAGTCACTTCTAAAGCATTACTGCTAAAAAGTCCTGAAAACATAAATCCCACCAAACGAGGCAAAATCATGACAGACTTTCAGTACATGCCACTAAAAACAGGCATCTGACTTTTTAGTCACATTAATATCACAGCTGAAACCACATTAGACTTTAATTGAGTCACATTTATACCCCTGAGCCATACAGGCAGAAGATGATCCCTCAGATGACCCCAGGATGGGAGACGTCTGGATAGACTGGTTCAGTAACGGCTATACATATTAATGTAGATATGAATAACCTGCCTGTGAGGTGATGTTATGAATGAAGCAGTGACTGAATGAATAAATGAATGGAGCAACAGGTGTAGCTTCCTTTTTTTTGAACAACGCAATCTCTCCATTTGTACTCCCATTGTTCTGTGCATTACAAGCTTTTTTAATAAGCCTTACACACCTCAGAGTCCTGGCAGACAGCCATGTGTGAGGGAGCAGCTTTTACCCTGCAAACACTCTCCTATACACACACCTAAACTTGCTTTTATACTATCTCAGGACATAGGGCCATTCATGTGTATGTCAGTATCTGTATGTAATAATAACAACGTGGCCCACATGTGATATAAAATAATGTTTCTGACATTTACTTTGACTTTTATTCGATTGCAGACCATATTAACCCAAGATATTTCATGTTTTGTCTGGACAAATTCATGTCATTTGTAAATACATGTCTATCCCCGCATTTCAGACCTGTAACACATTAGAATAAATGTTCAGACAGAGGCAATTTAGGGCTAGTAATGAGGTAACAAACTAATGATGTGATTTCAAACAGGTCATTGTGATCATGATTTGATACAAAAGAAGTATCAACAAGTTTTTGAGGAACAAAGATTGTCAGAAGATCTCAAGTTTGTCAACAAATGTGTGAGAAAATGATTAAAATGTTTAAAAACAATGTTCAACAAAGAAAGACTGGCAAATATTTGCTTATTTCTCAATCTACAGTGCATAATATCATTAAATAATTCAAGGAATCTGGAGGAATTTCATTGTGTAAAGGGCAAGGGCACAAGCCTAAGCTGAACACTTTGTGATCTCAGATCCTTCAGATGACACCAAGAATCATCATTTATCAATAGCTATGACTACATGGCAAGGAGATTACCTTTGCAAACAATTGTCCAGCACTACAATACAGAGTTACATTCACAAATGTTACTTTATCATAAATAAGCCTCAAGTTATCCATGTTTAGAAGCAGAGTCAGCTTCTCTGAACTCAGAGACATCTGGGATGAACCATCACACAGTGGAAATGTGTACTGTGGTCCAGATCTTTTTTTTTTTTTTTAGAAGAAACGAGATGCCCTGTGCTTGGAACCAAAGACAAAAAGGATTCAGAATGTTATCAGCAGCAATTCCAAACCCAGTGTCTGTCATGGTATGAGGGTTGTGTCAGTGCTCACGGCAAAGCGCATTTACATTTTTTCCAGGGACGTCCAAGCATTTTTCAACAAGACAATGCAAAAGCACATGCTGCACACATTACAAAGGCAAGGCTGTGGATGAAAAGGGTATGAGTACTAGATTGGCCTGCCATGCAGTCCTGCCATGTCCCTAACACAGAATGTTGGAGAATTTAGAAATGACAACCTCGTACTGTTTTAAACTTTAAGACAAGACGAATGAGATACGTAACAACTGAAACACTTCATCACTTGGTATCCTCAGCACCTAAACGTCTTTTACTTGTGAGAAGGAATAATAACATTACAGAGTGCTTTACTATCCCAAATTTTCTGGAATGTGTTGCAAATCTAGGAATGATGTATATTAACAAATGAAAAACATTGAGCAGGCAAAGCATCTTCAGTTCACCAAAGAAAAGTCAAAGTAAATGTAAGAAACACTTTTATTTGCAATTTCCAGACTGTCCCAACTTTTTCTGATATGGGGTTGTGAGAATGTACACGTCATAATAAGATATAATATATATAGTACATACTGTGTCTGTGTGTGTGTGTGTGGCAGTCTTGTTGCTAGCTGTGTGTGTGTATGTATAAACACAGGCACAGGGCCGGCTGCCAACTTTTTTTTTCTCTCTGTTGTCGTCACACATACACACACACACACTCTCTCTCTCACACACACTGTTTTTTTTCTGGGTTGCTGGGAGACCGGGGGCGTGTTCCTGTTTAAGAGGCAGAAGGGAAGCCCGGCTCAGTCAGAGAGTCAGTTAGACAGTCAGTCAGAGGTATGGAGCGGTCAGTGTAGATCAGTACAGACCGCAGAGCGGACACAGACAGCAGTGTGTGTGTGTGTGTGTCTGTGTGTTTATGGGATTTACCATCTCAAACACCATGAGGTCAGTTTTTTATTTATCTCCCTTTAACTCTTTATCTCTCACTCTCAGCTCAGCAGTCTATTCATTCTCTCTCTCTTCTTTCTCTCTGTCTCTTCTTTCTCTCTTCAGTCCCCTCTCTCTTCTTTCTCTCTGTCTCTTCTTTCTCTCTTCAGTCCCCTCTCTCTTCTTTCTCTCTGTCTCTTCTTTCTCTCTTCAGTCTCCTCTCTCTTCTTTCTCTCTGTCTCTTCTTTCTCTCTTCAGTCTCCTCTCTCTTCTTTCTCTTTTTCTCTTCAATCTCATTCACTCTTCATTCTCTCTGTCTCTTCTTTCTCTCTTTCTCTCTTCAGTCTCATTCACTCTTCATTCTCTGTCTTTTTCTCTCTTCAATCTAAATCTCTCTATTCATTCTCTGTCTCTTAATTCTTTCTCTCCTCATTCTTTCTTTTTCTCTTCAATCTCATTCCCTCCTTTTGCTCTTCATTCTCATTCTTTTACTTCGTTTCATCTTTCTCTCATGTCTCTCTCTTCATGATCTCTTTCTCCATTCTCTCTCTATTCATTCTCATTCTTCATTCTTTCTTTTTTCACTCTCTGCCTTTTGCTTCATTCTTCCATTCTCTCCATTCTCTTTCTTTAACTCTGTTTTCAGACTCTCACTCTTCTCTCTCTCTTTAATCTCTACCTTTTCCATTCTCTCTTTTCTGTTGTTCTTTCTTGCTTCTCTGTCTTTTCATACTCTCTCTCTCTCTCTGTAGTAATGTTCTGCAGGTAACTCCCAGTCAGTGTTACACTGCTGTAGGTAGGCGACAGTGATGATATATGGTGTTAAAGGTGTTAATGGTGTTAATGGTGTATAATGGTAAATTTGTACAGGCAGTTTGGTGATAATTCAGAGTAATACAGTGAGAAGAGGAACATGTTCACAGTATGTGGAAAAATATGGAGAAATGAGAACTGTCAAGCTTCTGCATTAGGCATGAAACTCTCTCTCTCCCTCTCTCTCTTTCTCTTTCTCTCTCTCTCTTTCTCTTTCTCTTGCTCTCTAGGCAGCCCCCAAATGATGTAGAGCGAGTGGCTCTGGGCAGTGCCCTCCTGCCCTCCATATCCACCTTCAGCAACGGCGGCGCACACACAGTGAGTACAAACTCTGCTAACTACTGCACCTCACCACACTACTGCACTACTGCACCTCCACTCACTACTGTACTTCACTACTGCACCTCACCACACTACTGCACTACTGTACTACCGTACTTCACTACTGCACCTCCACTCACTACTGTACTTCACTACTGCACCTCACCACACTACTGCACTACTGTACTACCGTACTTCACTACTGCACCTCAACTCACTACTGTACTTCACTACTGCACCTCACCTCACTACTGCACTACTGTACTACCGTACTTCACTACTGCACCTCACCACACTACTGCACTACTGTACTAGAGTTCTTCACTACTGCACCTCAACTCACTACTGTACTTCACTACTGCACCTCACCTCACTACTGCACTACTGTACTACCGTACTTCACTATTGCACCTCACCACACTACTGCACTACTGTACTAGAGTTCTTCACTACTGCACCTCAACTCACTACTGTACTACCGTACTTCACTACTGCACCTCACCACACTAATGTACTACTGTACTTCACTACTGCACCTCAACTCACTACTGTATTGCTGTACTTCACTACTGCACCTCAACTCACTACTGTATTATTGTACTTCACTACTGCACCTCAATTCACTACTGTACTACTGTACTTCACTACTGCACCTCAACTCACTACTGTACTACCGTACTTCACTACTGCACCTCAACTCACTACTGTACTACCGTACTTCACTACTGCACCTCAACTCACTACTGTACTACTGTACTTCACATCATCTCAGTACTTCACTACTGCACCTCAACTCACTACAATACTTCTGTTTTTCCACATCACTTTAGTACTGCACTATTGCACCTCACCTCACTTTACTGCTGCACATCAAACCTCACTTCACCTCACTTGTGCCACAGAGAGACAGGACTTCAGACCTGAATGGCAATGTCACATTAAATGAGGTAACTGCAGTGAGGATTGACTTGTGCAGCTCTAATCTGTGGACAGAACCACTCATAACTACTGCTCTCGTATCTACATTAAAAAGTGAAGTACAGAGAAAAAGTACACATTTTTGGACAAATATATTAACCCCTAAGATGCAGATTTATGTTTATTATTGAGCTTAATGGTGCAGATGTACTGTAGACAGTTACTCTAAAACTATTTACTTTTCCTTTAATCCCCCTCATACACACGTGTTCTTTTGTGGATCTGTGAGACTGTTTACTACTCAGCTGTTATAAAAGAGAAAAGAGAGGGTTTATTATTATAAACGTGGACCTTAAGTGATCTCTCTGTCTCCCTCCTGTCTCTCTCTCCCTATTGCTGTCATTTTGGACTAAGAGATGGAAGGAAGAGATGTCCCATCTGAAGCGCCCCTGCATCCTGTCCAGCGGCTCTGACCACAACTTTCTGCCCATCATGTCCAAGAAAGAGCCGGAGGAGCTGGACCTGCTGGACTACGACTTCATCCTGTCCAACAGCATACTCCAGCAGCAGCAACAGCAAGGCCACCTGCCCCACCAGCAGCAGCAGCAGGAGGAGGACGCGACCATGGTAAGCCACGCTCCTCCTCCCTCACCTCCTGGACCTTACCCGGCCTACCAGGGCACTGAGGGGCTGTACCCCATCCCGGACCTGAGCGATGTATCCCCGTCTGGCGGCTTTGTGGCCGAGCTGATGCGGCCCGAGCTGGATCCGGCCTACCTGCAGCCGCCGGCCAGCCTCCATGGCAAATTTGTGGTCAAAACCACCATGCACATGGACTACAGCCAGGGGGCGAGTAAGGCTTCTGAGTCCTCCTCGGACCCTTCTGTGTTATTTGCGTGCCATCGGATAAAGCAGGAATGCCCCAGCAAGTGTGCTGGTGGCCGGTCCATGGACCCTTGCAGCTTTGGCCATGCCCCTTCCTCCTCTTCCTCACTGTCCTCCCCGGATGAGCACCACCCCTCATCTCAGCCACTGGGACACCCGCTGGGGTTCCACCCAACCCAGGGTTACTCAGCGTTCCACTCACAGCCCCCTACGGCCAGCATCCAGTACCAAGGTCAGTTAAAGCTTTATGAGTAGCCATGCTGGAATTATATATTAACCTCTTAAATGTAAATCTTCTCTATGTTCATAAAATTGCAAATAGTCTTAGACAAAGCAGTCTAGACTTGAGCCTGAACGTCATTTCTTTATGTGGTGTGTGTATATGTAACATTTAAAAAATATATTGTAGCTAGAATTGTATCAATAACTTAAACAGAACATAAGAATGTCTTGTAGAAGTACTCATCTCCTCCTTCTGGCCCTGCAGAGATGATGCCCCCGGCTGAGTGCCTCCCGGAGGAGCCCAAGCCCAAGCGGGGCCGGCGCTCGTGGCCGAGGAAGCGGATTGCCACGCACACGTGCGACTATGCAGGCTGTGGGAAGACGTACACTAAAAGTTCACACCTGAAGGCTCACCACAGGACACACACAGGTCAGTGGTTCACTGTTACCCAGAACGGCCATTTAGAGGTCAAAGGTGACTGAATTCTTGAGATTTGTGTTCATCACATTGCATTCAGGTGTTCACTTATTCACACAATAACACCTGAGCAGCTGGTCCACATGTGCCTTAGCTCACTAGTGCATCTCCAATTAGACCAATTAGAATGTGGTGAAAAAGTGCATGTGTTCATAATTTAATTAAAAAACTGTCATATATTTTATAATAATTACCCATAAAGTGATATATTTCAGCCTTGTTGTTGTTTTAATGTTGAAACTGTTTGAATAATAATTCTAATCAACTGAGATTCTGGATTTCCAATGTTCACGAACAACATTAAAACAAAAACAGACTTGAAATATGTCACATTATGTGTATTGAACATAAAACAAATATAAACACAAGTGATTTTTTCACCATATTCTAATATTTTGACTGTATACAAGCTTCAAATGTGATTCTACCAAATCTGGCAACCCATAAGACTAATAGAGAAGCTCACTGTCATAAGTTATGAACAGAGAGTGGAGTTATACCGAAACCCAGCTGAACTAGGATCAGTTTCGTGATGTGATCTCAGTCTCAGTGACCTAGAAAGCCTTCAGATCCAGAACCCAGCTCTTATTCTCAGATATGTTATTAAAAAAATGGAAGAACTTGAGAAAGCTGTACTGTAGTAACAATCACACCCCCACTAAGAGCGGCTGTCATATGGAGAGAGAGAGAGAGAGAGAGCAGTTGGCAGGTGGCATTAGCTGCCATTTAAACAGAAGGTTGATAGTGATCCCTGCTCAAACAAAAAGCACACACACGATCGGTTTACTCTCTCATTCACTAACAGACTGGATGGGCCACTTTTTCTCCTCCATTGTTGTTATTGTGTCCGTTTCCACCCTTTTCTTTTCCTCCATCACAGTGATATATTGATGTATTTCTTATCACAGCTTCATTCACACTACTGCTCAGATTTTTTACTTACGCTTCTTATTTGGTGACCCACATCTGTCGTTAGTGTGATCCCGGACCTACATTCACACATTTTACTGTCAACTTAGTGGCTCCTGAGCTCTGGATCTGGACCACAGTGAGAAGTGTTTGAACAATAAACTAAAAAACTGAAGAGTTTTTCTTTTACTCAGATTTTATTTGAATACTGTGAGTTTTTCTAAAATTAGGTTTTAAATAAAATTGCGATATATATTTGAATCAGAAGCCCTGTATAATGATACATATTGTATCGCCAAGTTCTTGTGAATACACAGCTCTGTTATTAGCACACCACTAAGTTCTCGACTGAAATGAACTTTTCCACGTGAAATAGTCCATTTTAAATGTAAGCAATTTGTACCTTAACTGCATGTTATGAAAATGTGTAGATGTTATTTGATGTTTTGGATTCTTGTAACCATGTGAGGGGGAATATTAGACTCAATCGTGACTTCAAAGCTGAACTAAAGCACTATTTTCCCGGGTTGAGTGAGCTGTATCCCACTGAAACGTGATGCTACATCAGAGCTACTAGACTTCCTGAGAGAGATCTTCACCCACAGATAATGACAACTTTGTGTGTACACTTATTTCTGTAAAATGCATTGGTTTAGAGAAAGGCTTTATGATTTAAAGTGTGAGAAACATGTTTGAAGGGTTCAAGACTGCACTTATAATGCACATTCTATACAATTTAACAAGTTTTATGAACAACTAAATTGAAATCTAGTATTATTTTCATATAAAATCTGTGAAAAGTCTGATCTTGAAGACACTAGGTCTGTGAAATGTTGGAAAATGTCCCATGGATTTAGTAAGGTCCTACCTACGATGTGTCTAATCTGGGAGTGTAAATGAAAATGGCTCAAATGAGATTGGAAAGAACATGCTGTACTATTACACTGTGTACATTTCTATTGTACACTTTACTCCCTGTACTCACATAATATGTATATGTAACACCCAACTAAATACACTAATCTGACCTTCATTTATTACCTTTGTATATATTTATATGTAAATTAAATTACTAATAACTAGAGCAATGTGAGAATAGACACAGTTCTTTAACTCATCTATCTATCTATCTATCTATCTATCTATCTATCTATCTATCACCATGCTATCTATATTATGACTTGAGGATTACACACTAACTCTAAATATGTGTGTGTGTGTGTGTTTAGGAGAGAAGCCGTATCACTGTGACTGGGAGGGCTGTGGCTGGAAGTTCGCCCGCTCCGACGAGCTCACTCGCCACTACAGGAAGCACACAGGTCACCGGCCCTTCCAGTGTCAGAAGTGTGACCGGGCTTTCTCTCGCTCTGACCACCTTGCCCTGCACATGAAGCGTCACCTATAGCCCACGGCTGGGCACCGAAACACGGACAGGCGAAGGAAACGAGCCTAAGCAGAGGTTCATGAGAAACCACACGTTGCCTTTGAACGCAGGTCAACGATCAAAGCTCCACGACGAGCTGTGTCATCCACGGCAAACAGCGGCCCTCAGGGGCCACACCTTTATCTCTGTATCTGTAACCTCACTTATCTGTCTTTTGTTGACGTCGTTATTGTCTTCCAACGTCAATGACGATGCAGAGAGCCCGTCTGCATCCGACTGATCTGGGTCTGCTGGGAGAGTTACTGGAAGTCTTACTTTGGACCACGAGGTGCCAAAAAGAACAAGAACTGAAACCGGACTGGAATTCTGTTCATATCAGGGATATACATGGGATCAATATGAGAAGCGAGAGTCATGTTAAAGCTGAACAAAACGAGGCCTTCCGAGACATTCCGTTCACCACAGGAGAGTAGAACCAGAACCTGGCCCTGTTCCGGCCTGTTCTTCTGCATTGCAGTCATTTCAGGTACAAAAATGTCCCACAGCATGTTACAGGATGGTGCTCTGTATATCCAGGTGTTTTCTTCTTAACAAAGGTACCAAAGACAGAACCAGATGGAGTAACAGTCTGGGGAGTTTCTTGGGGAACCTTTTAGATTTTTTTAAACACGTCGTCGGCTGGAAATCAGGGGACGATGCTCAGCTTCTCCTCGGTGATGGCAATCCTGTCTGCACTGTGGCTGTTAGGTGCAATAATTTTGATATATAAATAAGACTCATATTTTTGTAAGAAACCAAAAAAACAAATAAACTCTGTTTAGAGTCAAAATTAATGTAATATAATCTTAAGTTTTGTATATTTGTAAATATTTTTTCTTATTTTTTTGTATTTTATGTATGAATACAATACTGTATAAACAAATAAAACTGTATTTCTGATGTTTTAATAATGTGTGAATTTAGCACTAATTTTCATAACCTTAATGAAAACATCAATTACATCTACAGTTTCACAAATTATTATTATTATTATTATTATTATTATTATTATTATTATTATTAACTGTCCAGTCAATTCAGACTCATATGGGTGACCATATGGGTGGTGTTTCTCTATGGTTTCTTAAAGACTCATTCATGATTCCTCTGATTGTATCCATCCATCACTTCCTCTTTTACCTTCAACTGTTCCAGCATAACTTCTCAGATGTTATCAGAAGTTCTCTTTGTCTTCTCAGATCAATTGCTTGTGTCCAAAATAAGAGACCTTCAGTTTAGTTATCTGGTCTTGGTCCAGGATCCACTTACATAAAGTCATTTTCAGCTTCACTGACACTGTTAACTTCATTACCTGCAGAATTTTGCAGTAATATTAAGTTTATTAGCTGGTACAGACAAACGATAGTGTCATGTTATGTACTTTTGACCATTTGAATAGTAAATAGTATGTCATACAGTGTCAAAAACCACATAATCCAGTCTGAGATTACTGAACATCTCCACAGTCTGAGGACAGTGTGAGATGACGTGACACCAATTAGTGCAATTAAAGATTCCATTACTTGTTAGCCTCCTTAGTGTCAGAGCTCAAGCATAACTTGACTGATCAACTATATTTACACATTTTGGGAGTTCTTATGTTTGTATAGCGTCATGTGAAAAAAGAATATGGTGAAAAAGGTCATATGTGTGTGTGTGTGTGTGTGTGTGTGTGTGTGTGTGTATATATATATATATATATATATATATATATATATAAATAAACACATGATATTGAACATATAAGGATGGTTTATAGTCTCAGATTAAGCTTTAACCCAGTCTGTTAATATATCAGAGTGTATATATTGATGAAGCACCATTGAGGACCATATCAGTGAGGCTGATCAAGATTTAAACACAGAAAAATGTTGTTGGTGGATGTTTATGAGCTCTAGAAATTAAATCTGTTGGTTTACTTAGTGGATCAGTTTTAAATCTACTCATAACCATGTGTAGATCAGGAGGGTGAACAGGTATAATCCAGGTCTAAAGCAGAACAGTGTCACACAGTGACAACCCACACAAATAAAGGAGAGACGCTGCCGGAGGCAGTGCGAGAGCGTTTCCGGCTAAAAAAAGACAAGAAAGAAAGAGAAAAAGTGCTCTGAAAACACACTTCTAATGTGTCCTGTTGCTATGGTGCCTCTTTTGCACCTGACAGCTTGAAAAATGTAGAAGGTAAAGGCGGCCTTTTGGCTGCTGTTCAGCTGTGACACCTGATCTCCTCACCAGGCCCTTCACTACTGTACACAGCCCCGCACGCTGGACACCATTCAGACACAAGTGCAACTGGCTCCACTTTCTGATTTCTGTTGGAGAGGCTGCTGATGATGCCAAATGTGCTCATTAACAGTCATTTGCTGCTGCTGTTTCTACTCCAAAACCTTGAAATTAGATCAGCAACACCCTTCAACCCAGTTTACAATCAACAGCA
Organism: Crenuchus spilurus; assembly: GCA_036984385.1. NCBI lineage: Eukaryota > Metazoa > Chordata > Actinopteri > Characiformes > Crenuchidae > Crenuchus > Crenuchus spilurus. The sequence continues at coordinate 14,083 of BRDA01064725.1, forward strand.
GACAACATAGTGCCAGGTTTGTGTGTTTTACAGCAAACAAACTGCAAAATCCAGACACTGTGATTCATATTATCATACGATTTGCATATATACTTACACATTCCAGCAATAAACTTTTCTCTAGCCATTTAGAGACTACAACAAAATCCACATATGCTGCTACTTCAGATACAAGAGATAGTCCATAAACAAACTCAGTAATCACTATTAATAAGTAGGAGATATTAGTTCATAAACAACTTCAGTAAACACTACTAATCAATAGAATAAGATATATTAGTATATAATCAAATTCAGTAAACACTATTAATCACAAGGAGATATTAGTCCATAAACAACTTCAGTAAACATATTAATCACAAAGAGATATTAGTCCATAAACAACTTCAGTAAACACTATTAATCACAAAGAGATATTAGTCCATAAACAAACTCAGTAAACACTATTAATCACAAGGAGATATTAGTCCATAAACAAACTCAGTAAACACTATTAATCACAAGGAGATATTAGTCCATAAACAAACT
>BRDA01064727.1:405-25653 GCA_036984385.1 Crenuchus spilurus
GTGTGTGTGTGTGTGTGTGTGTGTGTGTGTGTGTGTCTCTCTCTCTCTCTCTCTCTCTCTCTCTCTCTCTCTCTCTCTGACGTTAGACCTGACGAGTTTTCCGATGTAATTGTGACCGGGTGTGAGTGTGTGTGTGTGTGTGTGTGTGTGTGTGTGTGTGTCTCTCTCTCTCTCTCTCTCTCTCTCTCTCTCTCTCTCTCTCTGACGTTAGACCTGACGAGTTTTCCGATGTAATTGTGACCGGGTGTGAGTGTGTGTGTGTGTGTGTGTGTGTGTGTGTGTGTGTCTCTCTCTCTCTCTCTCTCTCTCTCTCTCTCTCTCTCTCTCTGACGTTAGACCTGACGAGTTTCTCTCTCTCTCTCTCTCTCTCTCTCTGTGTGTGTGTGTGTGTGTGTGTGTGTGTGTGTGTGATTGTACTATCTGTAATTGTACTTCTATTCAATTAGTAAACTTTACAAATATTACAGACTGAAAATAAATCAAGTATTTAATGTTTTGTGCAATAACATTTGAATAAACATCATTTTCCAAAATATGCTCAAGAGACAGAACAGAGAACAGAGGAGAGAGAGAGGAATAAAGAAAGAGTTCACTTTTCTCAGGCTATGATGATATAAACTCCACAGCGTAGAGTTCATTTGTAGCTCAGGCTCACATTAATAACTGTTATTATACAATAATAACTTTGTATTTATATTATATTGTATTAATAGTAAAAATACAATACGGCTTTAAACAATACAAGCTATTTAGTAAAGCATCTGAGATTTGACCACCACGTCTGAACTATGGATATTACACTTCAGAGACGCTACACAGCTCTCTGTCATGTTTAACCATCCACAGCTCAGAGTGTTCTATTAATAAATGAAAACTAACCAGCGATGTTTCACAGAACTATCATAATAAAATCATTTTACTAATGTCTCTCCAAGAATTACATTATAGTAAAAAACGTTGTGTTCCATCGTTTAAAAACAAAATGTAAACATTCATATATTTTACATGCATTACGTGTCAAGTGACATATCTCAAGCCTACTGTGTAATGTTGATACTGTTTGAATAGTAATTTAATCAACAGTACTTCTGTACTTCTGGTTTTCATGAGCTATAAACTATATGTGGCCGTCTATTTCCATGTTTATATTACTGAGTGATTCCATAGTTTTGAATGACAGAGTTGGAGAGAGAGAGAGAGAGGGAGAGAGAGAAGAATGGAAGTGGGGACATTGGGTCTGCATGAGAGAGAGAGAGAGAGAGAGAGAGAGAGAGAGAGAGACAATGTGTCTGCATGTGTGAGTCAAACAGAAAATCAGACACTATGTGTGTGTGTGTGTGTGTGTTTACCCTGGAGATGTTCTGTTGGTTGAAAGGCCCTCCCACATGCAGCAGACAGCCAGTCTGTCTGTTTGATTCATTCCCTGTCTGTGTGTCTGTGTGTGTGTGTGTGTGTGTGTGTGTGTGTGTGTGTGTGTGTGTATTGGGGTTAGAGGATTTAATACATCACTATGAGTAATGGGTGCAGTGCCCTCTTGTGGAGTGACAAACTGCTCCTCTCTGCTCCTCATTGAATGATTTGGCCTCACTAACTGGTCCTGGGTCAGTGCATAAGCCCCGCCCCTTGCTCTCTGTCTTCCTGTCCACTGTCCCGCTTTGCTGACCTCAGATCAGACTGATGACCACATTCAGATGCTGGAAATGACCACAGCCCGGCCTCAATTTCCAGCCCTGTGTATCACTTGGACAGATAACAGAACCCAGCACTATCAGAGGACAAGAGGCTCACAGTCAAGTAGTCTAACATGTGGCAATGTAGGATTTACTGTCCTAAAATTACAAACTTAAGTACGGGAGCATCACAAAAAGTAGAAGATTGTGAACATTTACATTAAACTGTCATATTTTAATCTTTCTGTTTGTTTGTTTTAATGGTGACAGTGTTTGAATAGTAATTTGCCCAAACTCCAAAATGCATATTCTCATCATTTGAGATTTGAGATTTGAGATTTTTGTGAGCTATAAGCCTTACTGATTAATACTGAAACAGGAAAGGCTTGACCTATTTACTTTCAGTTGAATTATTAGCAAAAATTAAAAAAAAATAAAATCACCATATTCTATTTTTTGATGTGGCAATGTATACTGTACTGTACTGTACTGTACAACATCAAATGAGACAAAAAGTTGGAACAGTTTGTGTTTCTTACATTTACTTTTGCCTTTTCTTCATTGCAGACAGTATGAACCCAAAATATGTTTGCTTACAACATACAGTATACAGTAAATCTGCCAGTGTTAAATCAACACTATTAGAGTTAAATTAACACTGAGAGTGTCAAAATGTAACACTCTCAGTGTTAATTTAACTCTAATAGTGTTGATTTAACACTGGCAGATTTACTGTGTACAAGACTTTCATAAAAAAAAAAAATTAAATGTGGCTTATCAACACCTATAGTTGCCAACACTAAATGCCTGTTGTGTTGTCTTAATAGTATGATAAATTGTGATGCATTTTTTTTTCTTTTTAATTGTATAATGATAATGAAAATGTATGTATTTTGTATTAAATTGTATTTTTGTTGTTGTTGTTGTTGTTGTTGTTTGTTTTGCTTTTTACTGCCTTTTTACATCATGGCCAGGGGACTGCAGATGAAAACTAGCCTTCTGGCTAATTCTGGCTTTTTTAACCATGTGAAATTATGTTTTATGAAATTTTCCCCTTTTAAATAAACTGATACTGATGTTACGTTTTGTCTGGTCAACTTAATTTCATTTGTTAATATAGAGTAGTGCTTGAAAGTTTGTGAACCCTTTAGAATTTTCTGTGTTTCTGCATAAATATGACCTAAAACATCATCAGATGTCCTAAAAGTCCTAAAAGTAGATAAAGAAAAAGAGTTGTTGATGTTCATCAGGCTGGAAAAGGTTACAAAACCATCTCTAAAGAGTTTGGATTCCACCAATCTACAGTCAGACAGATTGTGTACAAATGGAGCTCCTCAGGAGTGGTCGACCAACAAAGATCACCCCAAGAGCAAGGCGTGTAATAGACGGCGAGGTCACAAAGGACCCCGGGGTAACTTCTAAGCTACTGAAGAGCTCATTCTGCTTTTGTTGGAGTAACTGCTGCTATTGTCCAGGGAAGACTTTCTACTAGATTTTGGCACACTGGTGCAAGGATTTGATTGCATTCAGCAACAAGAGCATCAGGGAGGTCAGGATATTGATTGAACACCACTAACAGATGAAGCAAATAACACTGATCAAACAAAATAAATAAATAAAGGAAACGAAATGACATGAACTTGAAGTTTTTCAGCCTCTATGGAAAATAATGTATTTATCAGGCATTTTCTTCTCAACAGTTTCAGTTTCATTTCATGAGGCATGTTTTCAAATTTAAATGGCCATTGCACTGTGCTATTTCTCCTTAACAAGCAGTCACATATTCAACTCTCATTATTCTCATTATTTGGGAGCATCACTTTGAAATAAATACCGTACACACATGTAATGAAAGAATTGGGCATGTCCAGTGTTCTTGGAAGAGCAAAGAACAACGCAGTGTGAAACACACTGGTGTTTGCTACTATAAACTGGTGTTTGCCCTGGGTATAAACACATATTTTACTAGTTATTCCTATAGAGTTTGGTACTGGTGAGTTGCCTAAAAAGGATTCTCATATTTTAAACAGTTTTTTTGTTCAAATAATAAAAAAAAAAAAAACACCATTAAGGCTGTCTGAAACTTAGGACAATATTTAGCAACTTTTTGATGTTAGGATGTTGCTGTAATGTGGCCTGTAATTTCAGTCTGATCAAGCATCTGTTCGATTTGCTAAGACAAAATGATCTACCAACTGTCCTATGCAACTTACATGACTTTCATGTTGCTTGTATGTTAGCTAGCATTGTGAAGCCAAATACCAAAGATTTTGTAGAGACCATGTCTTGGTGTATCTGAGCTGTTTTGGTAGCACTGAGAGAACCATCATAATATATGGCAGGTGGTCCAAATGCTTAGCTTTTTTAAATGAACCTTTTTCACTCTTTGAAACCACTTCAAGATCCAAATGTACGTTCAACACTCCATAGTGTTTTCCATGTAGTTCCTCTATAATAATCCTTACACTTGTCCTTAAAGAAATACTGGATAATCACTGGGTCAATAGGTTCCCTGTCACTGGGATGGAACATTAGACCTGTATGACTGCTTCAGTACATCTGCACATTCAGATACTTCCTAAACACGATTCAATAACTCCTTTGCAACCCTTTTCCCACACACTGAACAAGACATTCACTGTACTGTATCTCACTCTATGAATATTGTCACACACCCCATAGGTATTTATAGGCTAATCATCTTTGTGCAATGCAATCTGCAGTAGCCTGAAGTTACTAGTGCCTTAAACATGTAAGGTGACTTTTTGTCCAGGGAGCATGTTTGTCAAGCAAAAGAAAGACACATATTTATCCGACTTCCTGGACAGATAGTGCTGATCTGAATTCAGCTTATGTCTCATACCCAACACTTTATTTGATTGAATCTTAGATCACTGGACTTCATTCACCAATATATTAACCACCCAGAAGTGACATTAACTTGGAAACATGGAAACCTGCATTGTGGTTAGACAAATCAATATTCCTAGTAGATTTTTTTAAAGAAATGGACACTGTGTGCTCTAGACCAAAGACAAAAAGGCCAAAACCCAGACTATCATCAGTGCCCTTGGAAAAGGTAGCTTACACTTCTAAAAAGTACATTGTGCTTTTAGAGTAACATATGCTGCCTTCAAGAAGATTTCCAAGGATGTCCATGCATATTTCAATAAGACAATGCAAAACCACATTCTGTACTTCACAGCTAATTCCTGAAAGAACACTCCACATGGAACTACATACCATGAACATTTGGAGCAGAGTGGCATGCAAGAGGCCTTTGCTCACTTGCCCATTGGTTACAGTGGGTAAAGAGACAAAAGATGGACTGTTCATGACTGGAAACGTATTATCTGGTCAGAAAAATCTAATTTCTGCCTGTACACAGTAAATCTGCCAGTCTTAAATCAACACTTTTAGAGTTAAATTAACACTGAGGATGTCAAAATGTAACACTCTCAGTGTTAATTTAACTCTAATAGTGTTAATTTAACACTGGCAGATTTACTGTGTATGTGAATGAGACCCTACAATTTTCCAGAGGTGTTTTAGTTACACAGAAATGGGTCCACTGGTTGAGATGATAAATGTGAACCATTTAATAACCAGGTTTTGCATTTTGCTCATCATCTTACCAAGGAACATAACATTCTTATCCCTGTATTCCAAGATGACAGATTAACATACAGGAGCATTCACACATCTGGACTGGTCCACACAATCCCATGATATGAATCTTCTTGAAATTCTGTGGGACTGTGACACTGAGACAGTGAGTAAAACACCAGGGAAGGCATCCACAAATTCTGACCAAACTGCCAATTCATTGATGCAAGAGTGGCTGAACATTGATGACACCATTTTCCAAAGAAGGTTCCCTAGTTAGTGTAGTATAGAATCTGGAAGATGCCTCAAGCTTAAATGCTGCCAAATACAAAAGCCAGTTAGCAGGTAAGAACACAGTTATATAGTATATTACAATGCACACAACATTATGGTGACATACCAGAGTTCAAAAGAGGACAAATTGTTGGTGCACGTCTTGCTGGCACATCTTTGACCAAGACAGCAAGTCTTTGTGTCTAAATATTATTGAGCCACTTTGGGGTGTTTTGGAGGAGCGAGTCAGGAAACGGTTTCCTCCACCAGCATCACGTAGTGACCTGACCACTATCCTGCAAGAAGAATGGCTTAAAATCCCTCTGACCACTGTGCAGGACTTGTATACGTCATTTCCAAGACAAACTGACGCTGTATTGGCCACAAAAAGAGGCCCTACACCTACAAATCAATTATTGTGGTCTAAAACCAGGTGTTTCAGTTTCATTGTCTAACCCCTGTACATGTTAACATACATTGAATCACAAGACTTTTGTGAGTACAGGATAAGAACTCTTGGAACGGATAAGTCTTCAGTCGTCATTTGAAGACAGCAAGTGACTTTCATTTGGACAGGCAGGTGAAATACATCCCACCATTTAGGTGCGAGAGCACAAAAAAGTCTAGATGCTTGTCTTCCACGCTTCGTGAAGGAGGGGATTCAAGCTGAGTTGTGCTTGAAGCTTGAAGGACTCTTTTTGACCATTTCCATCAAGTATGGAGGAGCTGGTCCATGCTTGGCTTTGCAGGCCACCATCAGAGTTTTGAATGTGATACAGGTAGCCAGTGAAGAGTTACACAACTGTATTTCAGAACATTGAAGACGAGTTGTGCCACTGCATTCTGGATCAGTTGCAGGGGCCTAATGGCACACATAGGGAAACCAGTCAGGAGGTAGTTGCAGTAGTCAGGTCGAGAAATGACAAGGGACTGAACAAGCACCTGTGTGACCTCTCTGGAGAGAAAAGGTTGAATTCTCTGGATGTTATGGAGGAGAAATCTGCATGACCGAGTTTGCACAATACAAACAACAATACAATAATAAAATATATTTTGTACAGTATTGGAGAGACTGATAGGTGGTTTGGTTGCCTCTTGTCTAACTCCAGCAGACAGGTCAAACAGCAGGATTTGAGGCCACACTCCATCATTGAGTGAGAGAGAGAAAGTGAGGGAGAAAGCGCTCTGTGCTGTTTCAGCATAACCTTGTCTCCTCCTTTACCTTTCCCCTCCTCAGCCTGCAGGAGTGAAGAAAAGGAAAGAAAGAGCTGACAACTTGTTTTTTTTTTCCCCTTCCTTTTTGATCTGTTGTTCAGACGATGGAGAGCAGACACTCCTCACCTCTTCCCTCCCACTATTGGCTACATGTATTTTTTGGATGCTGTTCCAAAGGGTGTTGATTGTTTAAAGCATCCTGTTTGGCGGGCATCCATGCTTGACTGGACTGTGTAGGTATGTGTGCCTGTGTGGAGAAATACACATTCTGAGCATTGCAATGTTAGCCTACAATGTTTCATTCATAACCATGTACAGTATTCTAGGTATTTCATTGACACATCATAGCCTCTGCTCTTGGAGGTTTTCTGCATTTAGGTCCTTCTTTCTCATAACAATTATTCACCTGTTTTTCTTTTTAATTTGCTTGTTCTTTTTGATGTAGACCGATGAAGACCGATTTTGACTTAAACGATGTGAGTGCATCGGTACATGGACCCATGAATCGGTCTATTTGTAAATGAACCGGCTGATGGCCCGATTCAAGAGCTGTCAATCAGTTTTGTGTGATATGCCTCAACTGCATGCTCTCTCTCTCTCTCCCTCCCTCCATCCCCCGCTCTCTATCTCTCTCTCATGAACTGTTGCGATACTCGTCACAGTCACGTTTGAAAGACAAACATGTCCGACGCACATATATACTGTACAACGCTATGCCGAGCTTAAATTCTTAAAAAAAACGGAGAACATTTGGTGAGACGACATGAGGAAAGTGGTGATGAGGACACTAGCACCGTTAGCCCAAAGACATGGCAGGACAAACACAGAAAAACAGGACTTCTTCCAGCCAAAACTCGACCACAACTCAGGTAGAGCCAAAGTAATAACGGCTTCAGTAGCCCGGTTCATTGTCAAGGACTTAAGACCATACTGTGTGGTGGAGAATGAGGGCTTTGGGGACTTGTTTAAAACATTGGAGCCCCGGTACCACATCCCAACGTGACAGTATTTTACTGTTTCTGAATTCACATGTCAAATACAACTTTGCTAGTTCTCTAGTATTTCATTAATCTGTCTGAAAGCAAAAACACATTTTAGTATTAACTTATGTTGAATCATAATGTAAATGATCTATTTTAAACAAGTAACTCGTATTATTTCCTACCCGATTATATTGAGCCGCATCGTATCGAAATCCTCCTCAATCGAATCGAACCAAATCGGTACAATTTAAAATAAATTGTTTCTCAATCATATCGTACCGCATGAATCAAGATACATATCGGATGGTCATTTATTGGACAGATACACACCCCTACTGTTCACATCAGAATCATGTTTGATTTGTTTGTGACAGAATATGAATATATCACTCAAATGTCCAAACACAGTGTTCTAAAAGTCTGTGGTTCAGCCCTTAGTCAGTTGACAAATGCTGTATAGTGAATGAGTTAACGAGTGAACCACTCTGAACACAGCAACCAATTTGCCAGCATGTCATGGTAAAAGCTTGTCTGTCAGAACCCGTTAGTAAACAGGAAAGTGTGTCTCCTTTGGAAAGCAAACATCATTAGTAAATGAACTGAATCTCTGTAACTGAATTACAGAAGGTAATTTACTCTGGACTGTAAAAGCTATGGACAATGCTGATTCATCCTGCATTTAAATTAAAAACAAGATTAAAAGCATCTCATCTGTAATCACATAGATTGCAATACATCTCCAGATATAGAGACTTTGCACATGCATCAGATAGAATCAGCTTTCTTTTTTGTTCAAACCCCTCTTTCCAAGTAAACACAAACAGTGTCCAATAGGACCAACAGCTTGGTCTGTCTCTGCAGCTCATGTTAATGCATATTCTTGCTTTCTGTGTGAGGCTGTGTACAGATTCACTTTGGCCCTTTTCTTTATCTTCTGTCAACAGCTGACCTCATGTATAAGTTGCATAACTCCAGGATCCAAGGCATTGTTGAGTGTTTTGGTGTCCTTGGAGGAGAATTGACAGTTTTGCAAAAGGGCTCTAACACCTCCAGATTACCAGCTACACTGAATAGTGTTCCATTTTATAGACCAACAGTGACCCTGCAGCATCCCTATATAAACAGATGTCAGATGTATTGTGTTCTCAGGGTTAAGGTTGACATTTGAACTTGGTTGTGTTCAACCTTGACGAAACGTAGGAAAATGTTTATTTAAACAGAAATGTTGGTTTTTGGAATACTGTTGTATAATGCAAGCATTGCAACTACAGCAACTAAGAAGCTTATTCTTGACATTCTTTTCAAAGAATTTTCCAAATCTGAGTAAATTAATTTAAATAATACTAATACTAATACTAATACTACTACTACTACTAATAATAATAATAATAATAATAATAATAATAATAATAATAATAAGGGACTTAGGACTTATCTTATTATTTTTATTTTTTATTATTGTTTTATTGTTTTTATTTTTTATAATTTTTTTTTATCTTTTAATTGATTTTTTTATACTGTTAGCACTTTGAGATTTGCTACAAATGAAAAGTGCATTACAAATCCAATGTATTATTATTTATTTAAAGTGTTTAAGTGTTAAGTGTTTAATACATCAAAATATAATTGCGATTAAAGCAAAACCTTGTATCTTGAAATGGTAACTTTACAGGAGAAGGTATAGAAAATATCTACTCACAAAAACATTTACTAGTGCATTTCCAAAAATTTGAATATCATTTTTGTTCTTAATTTATTTTAAAAAGGTAATGTGATGTTTAAATTTGAGCAGATATTAAATGACAGGATGACGGGGAATATGCAAACGTGACGCTTTATTGACATACAACTTCACATGGACTCACATTCACATCTACACATCTAAAGAATGACAAAGACAGACACAAACAGAATACTTATAGAGGCCATAATCTAGAATCACACAAGGAGCAGGTAGAACCAATCCACGATGTGATAGGGACGTGGACGTGAAACACATGACAAAGACATATTTCAAGTCTTTTTTATGTTGATACTATTTGAATATTAATTTAGTCAAACTCCAAATGATATAGCCAAATAATTTAAGATACTCTATTTGAGATTGTCATTTAAAACAAAAAAAGGCTTGAAATATGTCACATTTATCTTTTTTTTATTATTATTGAATTATGAATAATAATGTATTTGATGATATCTTTAATATTATTTTATTTGGCACTCTCATTTCAATTTTTTGGGGGGATTTTTTACTTGTCACATGGATATGAAATGTTCACATAATATAAAGTCTGACTGCCACTTTCTAACAATGCAAAACGTGAAACGTCATAAATAGAGATATATGGTTTTGTTCTGACAGCTGCAGTATGCTCAAAATGTTGCAGTAATGTTCTTTGCCATCCAGAATAGCAGAGCCACATTTGTAGAGAACTTAATTAGACTTCATTGTGTGCATTGCCTTTTTAATACAAAAGAGTTTATATTCACATCACTGCTGATTGGGTAACATGTCTGACATCCATCAAATGAGAGAAAAGATACAACGAACACTGTTTCACACTATTTCAGTAAAGAATTTTTTGGGCCATTACTTTTTCCAGTCATTTAATTTCATAAAAGCAACAGACATTAACTTTTCTATTTACATTTTTATATTTGACAAAAATATAAAACAATATTGCATCAAATGTAAATAAAAACAAAATAGATAATTTTTACTTTTGACAAAAAATTCTAGAATAAAAAGTGTTGCTGAATAGTTGAGGTTGAGATGATAGATGAATAAGTAAATAGATGGCTGGATTGATAAAAACAAGAGCAGCCATGACTGGGTAGTTGGGGATCTAGTCTTGTAACCATAAGGTTGCTGGTTCAATCCCCATACAGGACATGACTGAAGTGTAATTGAGCAAGGCACCTAACCCCAACTGCTCCCCAGGTGCCGTGGATAGAGCTGCCCACCACTTCAAGCACATGTTCACAGCCATGTGTGTTCACTGAATGGATGGGTTAAATGTGGAGGTCAAATTCTGTTGTGTGCAGATCACATTGGCATAAGTTTGAATCTAATCTAAATGTTGCTCAAAGGTTGCTCATTTTGTGGCACAGGAAGCGTCACCTAAATCTCTTAGGAGAAATAGTAAAATGGAAACATTAAATGCTTGACCCAAATAAACATTATAAAAGTAATTCACTACCTCAAAACTGAGATGATGCTTATTCTTAGCTGAGAAATGTTTGAGTTCATATTAAAATTCCTGTCTTCCTAGACAATCCTGATTTCCTAATCAACATTAGCTGAACATAAGGCTAGATGGATTTTGAGAACATCAACTAAACATTTTGAGCTCTCAACTGAGATTGTGAGATTACTGAAGTTGTTTTCTCTAAAAAAAAAAAAAAGATGCTGTGTTTCCGTTGGATCTCATTGTCTAGGAGACAGCACTGAAACAACAAGAAGCTCTTTTTCATTTGTGGAACAATGTTATAATAAGATGTAGAATATTGTTGCTTTGAAAAACTACACAGTGACATGCAACAGTTTGGTGAGTCTTGGTCAAAATATCTGTTAATGTGAATTGTGTGTATAAGATAAATTGATCTCCAAAAAAGCATACAGATGAAACATCATTTCTAATGTTTTAAGCAGTATTTAAGAAATATTTTTGTTTTGCTACAATTTTAGAATGAAAAAAGCTTTTTTTTAATCCTCAAACCTTCCTCTAACAATGAGCAATCACTGACTACTATAAGCAGCTTCTATAGCACTCTGAAAATAAAATAAAAAAATAATTAATGTCAACATCATAGTAGAAGGCTCTAAGAAGATAATGCATTTTCAGGTAGCTATATTCTAAATTAATATTGACATTATGAAATGACATTTAACAGTAACAGTGGAGGTTTGACTGAGATAGGCTCATATGATTGCTAGAAAGGCAAATCAAACCCCCCCAAACATGCAACAGAACAAACAATTCTATACTCCAACTTTTAATACTTGAATACTTTTCACAATTCTGGTATAATTGAACCAACAGCAGACTAATCAAAAGAACACCCCTTGAACAGCTCAGGCATGAATTCATCATGAATATGTTGTTATAAACAGTGGCACATGGAACAATTTCAGTAGCAAGAATGGATTCAATTCAAACCTCATATACTTCTAAAAAAAAAAAAAAAAAAAAAAAAAAAAAACTCAAGATATATAGATAATGACTTCTACAGAAGGATAACAGTCCACTTTTAAATTATTAGTGCCCTCAAAGTAAACTGGCCTAAACATCATCACCAAAAATCTGTGGATAGACTTCAAAAGAGAAGTGCATGCAAGACAGCCCAAGAATCTCACAAATCTTAAGTCGTTAAACAAGGAAGAATGTTTTACAAATTCCTCAACAAGAATTGAAAGATTTAGCTGGATACAAAAAGCTTTCATTCGCTGTGCTATTTGCTAAAGAGTGTGTACATAAGTACTGACCATGCAGGGTGTTTTCATCCTTTCTATTATTTAGAAACTGTAAAAGATGGAAACAAATAAAAAATGATAAAAAAATTAACAAAATGTGTAATTTTTTTAACTATTAATTTTAGAAATCAGGTCATCTTCCACTTCCGATATTCAAAGAAACAGACATTTTGCACAGGACTGGCCAAACATTTTAATGCCACTGTATCTCTATTTTTGTCTCTTTTCAGTGATTTGAAAACTGATTATTGAGAGCTAAGAAAATCAGCTCCAAAACCCTTTAAAGAAGACTTCATTTGCAGCAATCAATGGAAACTCACTCACTATTATCACGTCCTGCAAAGTTTTGGAAATAAGAGTTTTTCTCTTGACAACAATCTTTTGTGAAGAAAAAGATATGGTAATTTTGTTTTGCATTGTTTTGATTGTTTTGTATTTGAGCTTGATGTGCAGAAGAGTGAATTTTCATTTGGACACAAGCCATTTTAAGTAATAAAGGTTGATCCAAAATATAGACAATTGCATGCTGTGTTGTGCCAAACTAGGCTGTAGAATTGCAGTATGAATGGGGAACAGATAATGCTGCTGCAGATTTTGGTGGATGGCTTAGATACATGTGTATTGGGGTGCCATTATTGTTCCAAATTATGTGTAAAAGGAAATGTGCTTGTCGATGGGACCTAAAGGAGTAGTGAGAAAACATGTTGGGCATAAAACCCTGTTGAAGATTTCAGATCACTCATTGACCTACATAATGATATACTTTACAATAATTTAAAGAAACTAAGTCCTAACATCCAGTGTGCATAGCTTGGAAGGAATCTGTCACATTGAGCCTTATTTAAAACAGATTGTAACATGAGCACCCACAAAGTCCACAATGCTTTTATTAAATTTAATCTTTAGCATATCTGTAAAAATCTAATTCATGCATCAAATGTATGTAAATGTCACAAAACCAATAATAAGTCTGGTACAAAAGCTCCCTAGTGAAGCTCAAAAAATTTGAACATTGTGAAAAAATTTCAGTTGTGCTCATGATTTAATTTAAAAAGGTAAACGCCAAATATTATTTTTGTTACACATATTTTTATGCTATTTATTTATTTTTATGTTGCTCTGTATTCACATTTTTACATGTTTTCACAGTTAAACAACAACAACAAAAGCCTTTAAAAATGCTAACTTTACATGAAAGGCCTTAAACATTCTTAAATTTTAATGTAACCTAACTTAACAAGATTTGTCCATTCATCATGAAATGTGCACATAATGTGAGGACCAGCTGCTGTGCTGAAATGGTAGACAAATGGAAATTGATCACAAATGAAGATATATGATTTTCATATGAGTGAAAATATCTTCTGACATCAACAGATGCTGCAAATATTCAGTCTTCCATTTAAATATATGTTTTGATGTGACTGTTTTATACAAGCAATGCTGCCCAAATAAATACACACAAAGCTGTTAATGTAGAAATGTCTAGTTCATTGCAGTAATACAGCATTTAGAGTCATTACTTATAATAAAATTGTGTAAAATATTAATATTACACAATCTCATCATGCTTCTGTCTTAAATTAAATTAAGAAATTTTGTTTGTTTCACTCATTGTTCTTTCCACATATTGTAATTGTAACACTAAAAGTTTAATCTTTAAGGGGAGTAGTACCCTTACTACATGAAACTCCACCCACAAAAATAGCCATTGATTCATGAACTGCAGAATGCTGTTTTATTGGCTCACTCTTAAAACATCTGCAATAATTAGGGTGTATGTCATGTAAATGATTTGAATGAAACACTGGAAGACTGGCACTTGATTTCATGCACTGAAACTGATTAATTAATTCCACTGACATCTCTGATTATTTATGCTATGTCTATGCTTCGTATAACAAAAGCATATTTATATTTAATTATATATTTAAAGCACTATATTTAATTCAGGTTAATCAAACCTCTGGTCAATTAACTATGCTTTGAGTATCTTCATGTAAACTGAGCATACATTATATAGAAGATCCACACATATACACACATTTGTTTTTCAAATATTGATATGTACATCAAATGCAGTCTACACCTTTTAATTTTTATGTTCATTAAATGTTAAATTTAAGTAGACAGTACCACCTTCCATTTACTTTGTGAGCATTTCATGACAAAAAAAAAAAAAAAACATATTTCAGAATTGTTACATTACCATTACATTAATGCACAATAATCTAATAATGTTGTTTTTTCTCCCCTTTCCTGTATGGTTATTACTTTGGGGAATGGCATTTTTGGTTACATTGATGATATGCAAGTACAATGTTGCTGTTCAGGGTAAGTTACCTGTACTGTTCTCAGTTCTCCTACATGATTAAGACATATTTATTGTCAAGAACAAATTTTCAGATCCACCTCAGCAGCCAGAGCAGAGAAGCATTCAGAATCCCCAAACTCGTCTCATTCCAAGCATTAGATTATGGATTACAGTAATCCACCCAGCCAAGGGTTATAGTCGCAACAAGACCCAGGCTCATTCAATCACGTTAACATGAGTGTCTCTCTGTGTGTGTATGTGTCTGTGTGTGTGTGTGTATGTGTGTGTTTGACCTAGTTCAGCAACAGAGATAAATCACCAAGGCCACTTTTGAAAATGACAAAAATGGAAAATCCCTGCAGTATATATATAATGTACTGAGACACTATGCTGAACTGCATGTGCACTATTGAGTATGATGATGCAGAACTAGAGTTTGCCCAGATTAGTTGAGTAAGTCTATTTGAACACCAGTCAAGGACAGTACATGAAATACAGCAATATAAAAATGCAATGAACAACCAAAGCAGAGGCCAGAAAACCATTTTTGAATGGGTGATACCCTTCATTGGATGAAACTCTCCACTTCACAATGTCTTGTTTTAGATCACATTGAAAGATAAGCAATATTAAAATGGAAGCTGCATCTGACTTGTATGCAAACCATTCAATCTGAGACACTATAGTACAGAGGTGGGGAAATGGGGACCAGAGGCCAGCACAGTTTGATGATTTCTCTGTTCTGACACAACAAATAAAGCTGGTAATTACCAGATGAGTTGCATCAGGTGTGCTTGATCAGGAAAATCACCAAACAGGAGACCAGCCCTCTAGGCCTAATATATTACAATGCATACACAATGAGGTAAGCTTGAAACTCTTGTGATACACTGGTTGGCAAAAAAAAAACAAAGACATGATTTGCAACTAATTGCTTCAGACTGAATTCTTACAACCAGGAGAGCATTAACATTTTAAATATACATGCTCAGCAATTATAATGTAAAGCTTCATCAGTCCTCTCTGTTTCAATGTGCAGTACTGATGTTGTGCAGTAGGTTGTTCTGTTGGTTCAGTTGATTTGAGGCTAAAACAGAATTAAACGCTATACAGCAGGGATGCATGTTGATCACGATCTGCCGGTCGATCGCAAAGGTAGTATGGGTAGATCGCATGGCATTTAAAAAAAATAGATGTTAGCCTAACATCTGTCCTTGCTATAAAACATCTCACTAGATTGACATACAAGGAGACTGGTCGAGCACTAGGACCCAGCGGGATTCCAAGCCACTCAATCTGAAAATCCTCTTTCACTTTAGACCACCCATAAGCTCATTCGATTGGCTCTGCCGTTTCTTGCTAATGTGTGATTGGCCGTCTCCGCTATTGCTTCATAAAACAGCATCTAGACTTGTAAACGCTGTTTTTATAGTTTTTTATGTTTTTATAGGACTTTTTTACTGTCATTTTTGAAGTGTGTTTGCATTGACTGCATTATTCGGCGTCAGCCTTTTCACATGTGAAGATCATTAAGTCCAAGTATCGCTCCACTATGACTGATGATCATTTGGAGGTTTGCTTGACTATCAGCAACTACTGTCCAGACTATGCATCCCTGACTGATTCCATTGCGTGCAAATCATCAGAGTAAAGTAGGCTAATGACAAGACATGTACACAGTTGTATTGTGTAATATGGGTTCATGTAGTTATTCAAGGTACACCAGCATACGTTGTACACATAAATTGTCAGTATATTTATAAATAAATATATGTCTTGCATTTTTATATTAGGTAGGTCATTAGATAAGTATCTCGGAGGCTGAAAAAGTGTGTGCAGCCCTGCTATACAGTATACACTCTTCCATAACTCTTCTGCATACATTGTGTGTGTGTGTGTGTGTGTGTGTGTGTGTGTGGTTGATATAGTATCTAAGTGGTGATTATGGTTTCACATGTTAGTGCTATGGTTTTGCTAGGTGGTTGCTATGGTGTTGATAATTGATAGCTAGGCTGTTGCAGTTGTGTTGTTAAAAGTGGTTGCTAGGCTGTTGCTACATGGTTTCTATGGTGGCTCAGCTGTTAAGTCAATGCTACCTCATGTGGTTAGGTGGATGTTACAAGTGCATTTGTGTCATTGTTTGCAATGTGCAACCATAATATTACACAGCTAAAAGTTTTTCAAAAGCAACAGGTACTGGTCATTCATATCTTCTTATTGAATTTCCTCTTCTACTTATTGGATGAAAATGTATCCTTCAAACTTTTTACCAATAAAAAAAGTGAAATTATATATTTATTTCTTGTGGCAGTGATGACTTTAATGGTTATGAATATAATCACTGTATTTGAAGTTCAGCAACTCTTTGAATCCAGACATTCAGTGAGGGATGTTTGCTCTTGAATATAAGGCTACAACACTTATGGAACTAAAATCAGACAATTGCTGTCATTCTGCAGTATACTTGAACTGCAACAATACAGACAGACAGATAGAGCAGGAGCAACATGTATTATAAAGCAGCAGAGCTCTCTCTGTTCATGTTGTAAGAGGAGTGCAATCATAAAGATTTCACCATGTTTCCAATCGTAGAAAGCATCAAGGTCCCAATAAAGAGGAGACACACAGACATAAACATGCATACTCACACCATAACGTACACCAAACTACTCATTCTACAAGCTGGTATATAGGTAGCAGTGGCGGATGCTGGTCTTTCAAGGAGGGGAAGCTCAATTTTGGGCTACATCATAAAATGTGTCGGTTTATTTATACGTAAATTCTACCCTCCATTCCTTTTCAAGAAAATGATCTGTGACCCTGTCGTACCAACAAGGCGTCTTTTCCAGGGACTTGAATAGTGTCCTCTCAATGGCCAGCAGAGTTAGGCTGCTTAAACGGCCTTGGCTCATGGTGTTGCGGGTGTAAGACTTGAGCCGCTTTAAACAGGAGAAGCTAGAGCTGGGACTGGCGCGAGGCTAGTGTGAAGTGTGTCCGCCTGTGAGTGCTTTGAGATGGTTGATGGACTCAGCAGCACCCGCTGGTCAGAAACTTTGAAAAAAGTCAAAAAGAGTGATAGAAGTCAGTCTCCAAACACAAGCAGCTACAAAAAAACACCAGAAATAGAAGATTTGTCACTAGTCGTTTTTAACAAAGAAAATGCCGCTAAGAGGATTAGGAAAGTCTTCGGTTCAACTCAGAACAGAATGAAAATTTAAAAAATGCTCCCATGGATGTTTACACAAAAAGATCGCTGATTCGCTCATTTAGCTGTCAATCAAAAATGGATTCAGCCTCAGACAGATCATCCAATCATCATGCAGAAGCTGAGCGTACGGGCCAGCCGAGGCCAGCCCACTGCCCCATAGACCCTCAGAGACGCTGAGCGTCCGATGGGCGGGACAAAGCCCGGCAATTATCCAATGACTCATCTCGTTTCACTGCACGCTTTGCTCCGCTATTGAACTCTGTGGACACTGAGCGTCCACCCTGTTTAAAGCACTGTGAAGTTGCGGGAATGAGTGAAAGGAAAGCCGCATCGTTACCAGTGATAAGAAGCTGATTCTGAACAGAAGTTGAGCGCGTTATAGCGCATATTTAGTCAATGACATGTACACACAACAGTATATTATTGATCACTTATTTTTTGACATTTTAGGGGAAGCTGAGCTTCCCTTGCAGTCTTAGAGCAATCGCCACTGATAGGTAGGTAACCCTACTTACAAGTTTAATCCGTGCAGGACCCAGCTCGTTAGCTGGTTTGCTTGTTAGCTGGATGCATTTTCCCCATAAGAATACATGTAAAACTGATAAACCCGTGTCAGCCGGCCAATATACAGTATACTTTAATATGCTAAATAATGTGTTTATATGTTTTTTTTTTTTTTAATAAAACACATGAAAAGGAATTTTTTAGTTAAAAAGTAACAAATTATATTAAATTGAATGATAAGAGAAAAATAAATTAGCCCATTACCTTTGTGGAGATGACGGTGCTCGTGTAGGCTGATGGCTAAGGAGGACAGGAGGACGGGCGTACGTGTATGGCATGGTTACACTTATCATAAAAAAGTAAAAGTGAAATGTATCTAACTTTCTTGTTCACTACCTTTTGCTGTCTTTGTGTCGCTTTCACTAGCACTTTCACTTTCACTGGACAGCGGTGCAAGGTAATGACTGACCTCTTCTTCTACGTTAGCATCTAAGGGATGCTACGACTGCCGCGCCCTTAACGGTTGGCATACTTGAACTAATTTAAGCTACTCGTTACTTGTTACTAATTTACTAATTGTTACTAATTTAATTTTACTCGTTACCTGGAGCAAAAATATTCTGAGATCTCGACTCGTTACCTGGAATACTCGTTAGTGGGGATGCTCGTATGTAGGGTTACCACTTTATATATATATTTTTTTTTTATTATTTTTTTTTCTGAGAACATTTCAGGGCATCGTTTGAAGACATTCTTAACATACTTTAAAATAACACAGGAAAGTAAAGTAAGAGGAAAATCAATCATCTTTATGAATTAAAATGTTTCTGTAATACGTTGAAGGTCAATGTTAAAAAGTGTGGAAAATAAATAAATAAATAATACTTAGACATTTGTTTGGGCTGGCCCACTGATGATGGATTGATCCCCCAGAGACGGCCATTCAGAAAAGTCCAGAATTTCCCCTATCTTCCTCAGGTCAAAATATAGTGTTTGTGACATTGTATTTTTGTTTAGCTGAAATCTCATACAGTATATGTGAAATACCATGGGGTACACTGCAGATTAATCCTGGATTAAAATCACAAAACTCACACACTAAATCTGCTAGTGTTAAATCAGCATTATTAGAGATAAATTAATACTGAGAGTCACAATATAAACTCTAATAGTGTTGATTTAACACTGGCAGATTTACTGTGCACCAGTAATTACTAAAATTTCATGCAGGCATACAATAGCATCAAATTCCTAGAAGTTCCTGTCTGAGGAAAACAAATTCAACTGAACCAGATACAGTATTGTATCAATACTTCAAAATGCATGAATGCAAAATGTTATGGTGATGCTCATGAGAGGCAGCAAAAAGACGTATTGCAACATAATAAACTGTGTGGTTTAACCCCTTTAAAGGTAGAATGGACCTGTTGGTAGGTTCAGCATTTATTTCTCACTTTCAGAGCTTCATTCTAAGATTAACTCTAAAGGCAGGAGTCACATGAAAGCTGAAACTATCTTCTTTCTACCCAGTTTGTTAGCTGCCTCCTTTGAACTATTCTTTAAAGATTTTGCTTCAAACCATATGTCATCAAAATGTTGAACAAAATGTTGAAACAACATTAAGGCATTGATATTAGTGATGCTTAAAGTCCAAACAAATAGAACTGATTCTTCGTTGTTTGACCTGATGCAAGATGACCAGCTGTGACAAGAAGATGCCCAAGAAGATTTGGACATGCAGATTCAGATGAAAACCCTAATACATCAGCCTGTGAAAATGTATTTTCTCTGTAACAAAATTAATTTTTAATTCGTTACCTTAACCACATAATTCAGCTCAGGGTCATGGTGAGTCTCTATACCTCTCCACTGGGTGCAGGGCAGGGCATTCCACTATACTGTATATTTGCAGGCAGCACGGTGGCTTAGTGGTTAGCACATTTGCCTCTCAGTGCTTAAGTCTTGGGTCCGAGTCCGCATTTGAGCGGAGTTTCCATGTTCTCCCTGTGTCTGCGTGGGTTTCCTCCGGGGTCTCCAGTTTCCTCCCACAGTCCAAAAACATGGAGATCAGGTGGATTGGATACTCTAAAAAAAAATAAATTACCCTGGTGTGTATGAATGTGTATGTCTGTGTATGATTGTGTGTTTGCCCAGATATGTTTGGCACTCTGTCCTGGGTGATCCCCCTAGTGCTCGATGCAGTCCTCCAGGTGGATGGTCGCTTCCGGTTGAGAGTACGCTGTACACGATTGGCTGTCGCTTCTCACCTGTGTGTGTAAATGGAGTGTGTTGATTGAAAAGCGTCCTTGGGTGTCTAGAAAGGTGCTATGTAAGTATAATGTGTATATTGTTTTTGAAATGGGTTTTGATAATGGTACTGAATGGGTTTTGACAACCATCCCTGCTGGGATTCGAAGCAGTTGTTATGTTACTCCTAGTTATTATGAGTCTAATAACAATCAAAAGGAATACCTTTATATGAAATAATCAAACACAAATAAGGAGCATTGTACATTAAATTTGATTACATTTTTGCCAATGTCCTTGCAACACAACAATTTAATCTTTGAATTTAACCCATCTGTGCTGTTAAACACACACACTAGGTTGTGAGAACATGTGGCCAAAGAGGTGAGCAGCCGTATTCACGGTGGCCAGGGAGCAGTTGGTTAGGTGCCTTGGTCAAGGGCACATCAGTCATAACCTGACCGGGGATCGAACCTGCAACCTTCCGGTCACAAGACCACATCTCTGACCACCAGGCCATGGAGCTCTGTAGATCAGAATAATATTCTACTCCTTTAACACAAGTCAACACTTTTTATGCTGCATGAAGCTTCTTTCTTTTTGTTCTCTTTGGTGTGGAGCTTAATTTTTGGCACTCTTTTTTTCTTTTCTTCATCACCTTTCTACAAAGGTGTGATGCTAACTGCTGTTTGCTACTATCTTAAATACAGTACTCAGCAGGTGAGCCTACTCAGTCTGAGAAATGGTGTTTCACTGGCTAGCTCTTCTAGAAACTGGTCTCCTTATAATAAATAAAAAATACAGGGTATTTAAAAGTAATCAATATCCATTTAATTTTCACTGTGGTTAAGGAAATATCTAGAATTTGTTATATATTTGATATATGACATCTAATGAATAGCTACCTATAGTAAAACCTTTGTAGTCTTCAAGGGACATCCTGTATGGGACTTTTTGTAGATAGCCATGAAGTCATCATACTAATGTAAATGCCAGAATAAAAATTAAGGTGAAATACTAGTTCATCTGAAAAAAAAAAAGAATATTGTATAAAAGTTTGTATTCATAATTTAATTTTAAAAAGTAAACTGTCATAAATTGTGTATTCACTACACATAACATGACATAGTCCAAGCCATGTTTATCAATATCACAGTGCATGAAAATCAGAAATCCAATATATCAAATTATTACAATATTTTATTTGGTTTGATTAAATTACTATTCAAAAAGTATCAACATTAAAACTAAAAAAAGGGGTGAAATATGTCACTTTATGTGTAATGAATATAAAACAGTTTACAAAATTGATAGTTTACCTTTTTGAATTCAATTATTGACAAAGCTGGACTTTTTCATAGTAGTTTTGGAGCTACAAAATTACTGATCCATGTAGAGAACATCTGTTACTGATACTACCTTCGAAGTTTCAGAGTTTTCATGGAAATGAAAGCATGTGCTACAATGTTCATATGTTTAGAGATGTCTTGTATGTCTGTCTAAGATATCATTTTGCATGGAATCTGCCAAAGGGATATTATGGATATGTAACATCCACAAACTGTAGAAAACACGAATAGTTTTCTACTTGATTTACAATTACTTTCTAGTCCTGCTTTCTCTGGAACATATCTGGCAATGCTTTGGATGTATTTGAAGCGTAGATTGCAGTGATTGTTTCCGCAACCTACTTTATTTCTCCATTCAATCGCTGAGCTCTTTCCAACCTTATTTATCTCCAGTTGTATTTCCAATGTTGTTTTTTTTTTTTTTTTTTTTTTGAAAGGGGGATTATGATGATATAGGCTGATGATGCCATTTAATCAGAGAAGATCATTTATTTCAGACCCAGCTTCGTGATTTAGTTCCTCCAAAAGCAGAAGACCTTCCCTGACCTTTTGAATCCCTAGAACAGCACACATCATGCTAATCCTCCAGGTAACCATCATTAGAAGAATAATCCCATCATTATCTTGCCTGGAATGAAAGCGCAAAACAAACATGGGCACATGCACCAAAAATCTGCCCATATTATGGTCTGCCATTATTGTAATGAAATCTATAATCTAATCATGCTGTGTTGTTTTCAAAATGATCACTGCTTAGGATATAGAAGTTCTACAGAAAGGTTACTAAAATGGGGCTGTTTTCATTCATGACAATGTAGGTCAACTGTACTCACAATGATTAGTGCTGTGCTTAATGGCTGGTTTTATTATAATTTTTTTGCCTCTTACAGCTTGATTGCCTTGGCACAAATGTTTCCCAGTTATTTTAATACTGTTGCTGGGTGTATGTTTTATTACAGCCCTAAAAATAGAGGCGGTGAAATAAGAGCCGCTAAACTGTTAGGATGAATGTCCAGACGTTCATTTTATTGTTGGCAGGCCAGTGTTTTTGGCGGCCATATACAAATGGAGCATTTAGGCCAGGAACAATGGCTTATTATCCAACCATAATAGTGTTGTATCCCCCAGTGCTGAATAGTGCTGAATATTATCAAGGTAATCCTTAATTATTGGCCTATAGACTGCTTTACATTCAGACCATGGGCCAAGACACACACACACACACACACACACCCTTAGTATAGAGGTGAGCTAATTAGTCGAGGTCCAGATGCTCAAGGATAATCCTGCTATGCTGAACAGAACCATACACATACTTATTACTTATTCTGCCCTGCTATTCTGGTCGTGCATAGAGTACGTATATCCGCTCATTAATTCTAATATTATCCTTTAACTTTATCTATTCCTTTAACTTTTTAACTATGGCAAACCGGATTTGATTTTTATCTCCAGGCTTTAAAAATCCTCAATCTTATGCTGCAGGTTAAACTTTTGGACACATATTCTTAACATTTAATTTTTTTTTTTCTCCCAAAGCCATAAAGCACATGGTGTATGAAACAGTGGGCAGTCATGTGTCCTTCCTCAGGTGCTGATATGGCTTCCTCTCACAGATCTATAGAGCCTGCAGGCAGTGCCTACGGTTCAATAAACTCTGGCCGATAACGACAAAAGAACAGCGCTTGACATTTGGAGAATAAGCTCGATAGTCCTGCTAGTCAAAACACGGATAGAAGCAGCATTGATCTCCACGTAGTAGTAAAGATGTTTCTTATAGGCTTTGGCCCATTAGAAAGCCAGTTTTCCCTCTTATACACACTTAACCACAGGGTTAGTGAGGTATTGCTGAATGAAACATGCTACAAAAGACTAATCAAAGAGGAAATTAGGTTAACACTGGCATCATGGGAATTGGAGTTCATTATGCTTTTACTGTGCACATTATCTCAAGTGCAAGGCCATGTTTCTTGCACACTCTAAATGCACACTGTCATCTGCATTTATGTACTGCCATTTATCTTAAAGGTGGCTCTAGGTGGAACACACTCTTACTCATTCACACTTTCAGAATTGCTCACTCTCAAGGTGTCCAATGCTTGACTGGAATTAAAATGTGTCACATTCAGATCAACTGAAATGAGGTTACGCAGCATGCTAACTCTTATAAACATGGCATTTTCCCATTCAATGTGTTATGAAGGAATGCAGCAAATATGAAACTGAATTGAAATGGAAAAGAAAGAAAACAGTGGCAGGATAGAAGAAGTCTTGATTGGTTGTTTTTTTTTTTATTATAGCACTATAAAGAGCTGGAGAGCACATATGCAGGTGCTTTATGATTGTATGATTATGATTTTTTGAATGTATAAGAGGAGATATTTCAATTAATATTGTAACTACAAACAGAAGAGACTGTTTATCGTCTTTGAGTTTATGTCACATGCAATGTTATGTCATAGCCCATCCCCCAAGTCACTTTAGATTCAAAATGTTGTGATGGTGAGAATTTTATATAATAAATAAATAAATAAATAAATAAATAGGACAGAATTTCAACTGCATGCATGTTGAGTCTCTGCTGAAGTATTTTAGTACACAAATTTGTCAATCAATATACTGTATACAAAACTTTTTCAATACATCCACCCATTACACTTAATCCTAATCTGGTTTGAGGTGAGTGCCTAACTTTTTTCACCAAACAGGACATTAGATAACTGAGGACAGGGTGCCAATCCATTGGTGGGAACACACACATTCTCTCACCAATACAATTTAGAGTATGCAATTCATCTAACCGCCATGTTTTTGGACTGTGGGAGGAAAATTGAGACCCCAAACAAAGCCCATGCAGAAACGGGGAGAACATAAAAACTATAGCCGGATAGGGACTCTAACTCAAGACCTCAATGCTGAAAGACAATTTAAATATTGTTTATTTACTTCATTCAAAATGGTGTTTGCCTTGACAAGTTCACATTGGGGCTGCCTTACCAAGTTTATTTAGAACTGTGAACAGAAGTGTTGCTACATTTCTGTGTCTTTTCAAACCAAGCAGGAAGAGTGGTACAGCAGTGTCCTCTAACTGCTTGAGAGAGGTCTACAAATAAGTTATTTCTAAATAGTTGTAATAATAATTATGATAAACTGAATAATATATCTCGATTTAGTCAATAGTTTTTTAAGTTTTTTGGAGCACATAAAGGTGATATTATGTGTCTCTGAATGGCCTTGCTGAGGAGGTGGGTGGGAAGGGAGAAGGTTTAACCTTTGAGAACAGTGCTGACCTGAGGGAGAGATGGTGCTAAAGTGGAGTGTCCACTCCCTCAAGACAGCTGAGAAATCAATCTTTCATGCCTCTTACCACCCCCGCAAGGCACACACACATGCACAGATATATAT
>BRDA01064743.1:0-16961 GCA_036984385.1 Crenuchus spilurus
ATTAAACTTTTGATCTGTCATCTATGTTCTATTACGAATAAAATATTGATATTTGCCATCTCCACATCATTGCATTCAGTTTTTATTCACAATTTCTTTAGTGTCCCAACTTTTTTGGAATCCGGTTTGTAACATAGTATAGTTTATTCTAGTACAGTGTTGTGTATGTTACTACAGTGTAATGTTGTGTACTGTAATGTAGTGAAGTGTAGTGGAACCTAATGTAGTGTAACACGTAATGTATTGTACAATATATCGTAGTGTAGAACAGTGTAGCATAACATTGTGTAGTGTAGGGTAGTACAGCATGAACTATAGATTGTTATGAATACTGCACAGATGAACTGCAATTAAATGCAAAGTCATTCCTTCCCATGAAAATTTACACACGCAAAAAAAAAAAAAAAAAACATTTCTACTGCATTTCAGCCCTGCCAAAAATAACATGCTAACATCATTTTAGTAATCTTCTCCGTAGCTTAGAAGAAAGTATTAATGAGGACAAGGCAACAGATTTTATTCCGTCATGCTGATTGAATTAGAAGAGCATACTGATTTCTTTAAAAATGGAGTGGCATTTGAAATCATTGTCTTCCTCTGTTAACCATGGATACCTCCAATGAAACACATAAAGTCATCAATGTTTTATCCGATCATTAAGAAGAGAGGTTCAGTTCAAGAAAGTCCAGCAAGTGCTCAGCAATGGCAGAAGGCAGGTGTGAGTGCATCTGCATGCATAGCATAGTAATGAAAAGGCTTTTGGGATATGCCCTGGGGTCAACTAGGGCAGCATAGAATCCACTTCTCTCCAAAAAAAATAAAAATAAAAATAACCAAGGACAGATTGACATTCTGCAGAAAGTACAGGGATTGGACTGCAGCGGCCTGGGGTAAATGTATTTTCCCCGATGAAGTCCCATTCAGACTGTTGGGACATTAGAAAAAATGAGTGTGTGAGAACAAAAGGTGAGCGCTACCACAAGTCCTGTGTCATGTTAAAAGTAAAGCATCCTGAGACCACTTAGTGATGAACAAACATGATGAAGCACAATGTCACAAGGCAACTGTAAGTGGCTCAGTGAACAAAACTTTGAAATTTTGAGCCCAAGACCAAGAAACTCTCCAGATCTCAATTACCTTGAAAACCGGTGGTCAATCCTCAAAAAGCAGGTGGATAAACATAAACACAGAAACTGTGACAAACTAAAAGCACTGATTAGTCAAGAATGCATTGCCATCACTCATGACCTTGCCCAGAAGCTGATATAAAGCATGCCAGGGCAAATTGCAGAACTCTTGAAAAAGAAGAGTCAACACTGTAAAAATTGGAGTTTTTGCATAAACTTGCTGTATTTGTCAATAAGTTTTAAAAACGTATGAAATACTTATAATTGCATTTTAGCACTGCACCACGGAAAAGTTCTAAAAACACTGGAGCAGCAAACTTTATGGAAACTAAAAAGGGATGTCAGCCTCAAAACTTTTGACCATGACTGTACTGCAGTGTAACATGTAACATGGTGTAGTGCAGTGTATTGTAGTGTAGTAAAATGCAGTCAAATATAGTGTAATGTGGCATTGCATGTAACATTGTAGTGTAGTGTAATACAGTGTATTATAACATAGTGTAGTGTAGTTGTCATGGTGGTAGTCCGATGGAGATGAAGGCGGACACAATTGCAGAGTAGGTGAAAAATGGAAATAAAACAGATAAATGAAACACTGAACTAAATAAAGTAAACATAAAGCACATAAAGACTGACAACTACCATACACAACTAAAGACAATGGCCAGCAACAATACAATGATACACAAGGTCAACATAACTCACAAATACCTAAAAAAAACTGATACCTTATCTTTTAGTTCTTTTTTTCCCAATTTTATCCCCTTCCCAATGTAGTAGTAGCCAGTTAGCCCATCCCATTATGCTAGTTCCATTATGCTTAAACAGAGGACATTGTTGAACACATTTATTTTTTACTTAAGTATCACTGTTGGTTTTACTTTGGATTTAACAGTGTAATGTAGTTTTCTGTACTGCAGTGTAACATGGTGTCATATAGTGTAGTGTAGCATAGTGTAGTGTTGTGTAATGTAACAGTGTATTGTAGTTTAATTTACTGTAGTGTAGTGTACTGTAACATAGTGTAGTAGTGTAGTGTAATGTACATTAGTGTAACAGTGTAATGTAGTGTTGCATAATGTAGTGTAACAACATGTTGTGCAGTGTAGCGTTGCCGTGGTCTGGTAATTAGTGATCTGGTCTTGTGACCGGAAGGTTGCCGGTTCAATCCCCAGACAGTTCATAATTGAAGTGCCCTTGAGCAAGGCACCCCCAACTGCTCCACGGGCCCCATGGATAGGACTGCCCACCACTTCGGGCACATGTTCACAGCCTAGTGTGTTCACTAATGTGTGTGTTTCACTGCAGGGATGGGTTAAATGCGGACGTCAAATTCCGTTATGTGCAAACCAGACTGGCAAAAAGTTGAACTTAATCTAATCTAATATTGTAACAAAATGCAGTGTAATGGTGTAGGGTTAGGGTTAGGGTTGTGTAGCCAAGTGTAGTGTAACAAAGTGTACCAGTGTAGCCCAGCATAATGCAACAGTGTAATCTAACATAGTGTAACAAAATGAAGTTTCGTGTAGCATATTGTAACATAGTGGAATGTGACAATGTAGCCTAGTGTAGTGTAACAATGTACCAGTGTAGCCCAGCATAATGTAATGCAGTGTAATCTAACATATTGTAACATAGTTTAGTGTAACAGTGGTGTAGCCTACTGTAATGCAATGTAACATTGTAATGTAGTCATAATAACGTAGTGTAGTATATTGTAGTATACCATGGAGTAGTGTGAAGTATACAGTATATAGTGCAGTATACAGTAACATATGAAGTGTAACCTACTGTACTGTAATGTAATGTGTAATCCAGTGTAGTGTATATCACAATTTCAGAAAATGTACATTTGTGTTTTATTAAATCATTGACCAAAAATCAAGTGTGCAGAGATCCTTATTGTGGGAATACTCACTGGCTGCCTAACGACACTGAGGCCATTTTTCCAAAGGAGAAGTCTTAACTGTTGAAAGAATCCCGCCATAAGAGGAAGGATGCTAATAGAAATCTAAAACAGAAACAGAAGTATGTTTCAGCTTTTCTTTGTAAATAACAAAGCATATATCAGCATTGTAATGGTTCTGAAAAATCCTTTGGAGATCAATACATTGGTAAACTGTTCACAAGATGCAGATACATCCACTTTTTTTAATCCAGGTATGTATAAATCATGATCAAGCAAACAAATAAATAAATATAGAGACATAACAGAAATTTTCTTTATTTCCACCGCTTATAATATGAACTACACTTAAGTCTCAAAAAGTTTGTGAATTTGTCCCATTAATTTCAAAGGGCTGAATTTACTATAATAAAGTATAACATTACGGTATGGATATAGTATAAAAGAAAAAATCTGCAGATTTTCAAAAGCATGAACATGATTATTTTTAATATTCAGATTTTATCTTATTTTATTTGTATTTTATTATCCTTTAGAATACAACATTTAACTTATATAAACTCATATTTCAGCCATATAGTTTGATTGATAAATAAATAAATAAATAAATAAATAAATAAATAATAATAATAATAATAATAATAATAATAATAATAATAATAATAATAATAATTTTAGGTCATTTCTGTAGGTTAGTTCATCAAAAACGAACTACATTGTCCTTACGCAATATCAAGGGTAGCTGCTGTGCTTAAATGATGTAGAAAAATAAAAATAACAAAATAGAAATATACTTTATTTACGTGACTATTAATGAGTTAAGGAGCAGTTTGTTGTGCAATTGTCAAGGTTTTCTGTCTAATTTGTGAAAATCCTTAATTGTACCATCTTACATATCAGAAAATCTTATGATGAATGCTATATGTCTGATGTTAGGAAGGAAAGCACTTTTCCATAAAATTGTATACAATGTATATTTAAATAAATGAAAAACAAGTTAACAATATTACTAATTAATATTGTAATATTGTGTAATTAATATTACTGTTTATATTATAACAGTAAAGCTACTGTAAAATCAATGTTTGGAAAATTATTTTGAAATACACTTTTAAAAGTTTAAAAGATTCTTAAATGGTTCTTGACATAAATGTTCTATGAAAGATATTTAATTGGTGTGGAATCCGAACATTATATGGAGATTCTTGAAACTTTTAAAATGTTCTTCATCATCACATATTTCATGTATTAAGAAATGCTAATTGAAAGGAACCAAAAGTGGCATTTGTATGGCAAAGAACATTTTTTGCTTCCATTTGACAGTTATTTTTAGAAGTGTAAATAGATCATTCACAGCTGATTTCAGCATCTTTGTGTATGACTTTTTATTTCAGCTCTTTCTTTTTACAGTATATTTACATTTACTTGCATTTACAGATGTCTCTATTAATAGCCTATCAATCATGTAGTACAAGGCATTTCTCACAGTTTAGGGAATAAATCTCTATCAACAAAACAGCACATAATATGACCACACAACATAAACACATGAAGAATTGATTAAAATTAGTTACTTTACCTGGTTTCCTGTGTGACTGGTTAATTACTGACTGTAATATACATGTCAAAAGTCAAGAGCATTGTTGCTATTGATGGTAAATCCTAGCAAAAAAAAAGCCAGCATATAAAACATCCACCTGGTAAAACAGCAGCAGAAATAATTAAGTGACAAAAATGGTTCAGTGTGCGGTAACTCTGTAAGAGTCTTGGCTATTCACACAGTTGTGGCTGAAATCTGATATTAGAGAATACTGAACAGTCATTCACTTTCATACACACTCTTCCTCTCAAGAAAT
Source organism: Crenuchus spilurus (assembly GCA_036984385.1). Classification (NCBI taxonomy): domain Eukaryota; kingdom Metazoa; phylum Chordata; class Actinopteri; order Characiformes; family Crenuchidae; genus Crenuchus; species Crenuchus spilurus. Next base: position 4,890 of record BRDA01064743.1, read on the forward strand.
GGGTGAGCCTTACACTCTCCACCTGCCAGGCCGGTTTGTTTACTAGATGAGAAGAGAGGGGGGGGGAGTGAGAGAGAGAGAGAGAGAGAGATTACATAGGCTACGATTACTATGGAGTACACAGATGGTTGAAATTACTCGTTATAATATTCCATGAACACTTTTCGTAGTTAAATCAGCAGCAATACATTAAAACATACAGTCTGGTTTAAGCATTGATGAGAAAAATGTAAAATGTATATTAAAGACCAACTTAACACTGCAGATGTTAACAAAAGCTGCTAATCAACAGAAACAGTATTTGACACAAGTGTGGGATATTTAGTATTAATGAATATTTAGAAGTCATACTTATAGTTAGATCATAAAAAAATATTTGTATGATTATTATTCATTTTTGTTTATTTGCTATATATTTTTATACTCGTTGTTAAATTGCTCAGTTTTAATTTATAGTTGAAAAAGTCTTCTGTTTATATAAAATCCTTACATTATGTACACTACATGTTATTTGTACATGTTTCACATGATTCCACTGACAGCTTCTACAGAAACTATAAGAAGCCTTAAAAAATGAAAACCCAGACTCACCTAAGGTCATGCTTTCATCACTCTGTGCACATCACATTGCAAATAAAAACAAATACACATTATGCTGTGTTTATCTTTGGTATACCTGAGTGCTTAACCACACCAGTCAGACACACAGCTGCTTGGTGTTACACAACAACAGGGCAGTTGTGAGAAATCACAGTTTGCTCCCTCTGGACACACAGGCAGGACCTGATTCCCAGCTGAAGTTCCACTCCCAATCAGTGCTAGCACCATGTGTGCACTAAGCAGACCTTCTGGGGGATATTTACTGGATCTAGGATTCAGAATCACATCCCAGGTGTGCTATGCACCACATGTGCATATTTATAATTACAGGTGCATGATTCTTTAGAGAACCTTTTCTGCAAATAAGACCCCAAATAACAATCTGTCATTAGCCCATTGTGAGCCAATCAAGATTTTTAAATAATCTGTTTTTAAATGTAGTAGATGTATACATTTATCATAACATGTACCATATTAGGTACATATAACTAATCAATTTACCACATAATTCATAGTTCATCAATTACAGACTGTAGATCTGTCTCTTAAACTGTAGATCTGCATAGTTTGTTCTCATCTTTTCAGCCTGTACTTCATTGATCAGGACCACCACTAAGCAAGTGTTATATGTGTGGTTGATCATTCTCAGCACTGCCGTGACACTGGTGTGTTAATGTGCTGCCGTGTTATGAGTGGATCAGGATCAGCAGAACTGCAGATATTTTTAAACACCTCAGTGTCACTGCTGGAGTAAAAATAGTGCAAAAACCAAAACTCTCCAGCCAGCAGCATCCTGTGACCACCAATAAAGCACTTGAGACAGAAACAAACTGCAGCAACAGATGAGCTACTGTCTCTGACTTTACATCTCCGGTGGATCTACAAGGCAGGTGTATCTAATGAAGTGGACAGTGAGTAGACACATTGTGTAAAATCTCCAGTTCTGCTGTGTCTGATCCACTCATACCAGTGCAACACACCACCACAACCACTTCAGTATCACTGTAGTGCTGAGAATGATCCACCTAAATAAAACCTAATCTATGGTAGCCCTGATCATTGAAGAACAGGGTGAAAGGATGTTAAGAAAGTACACAGAGAGATGGACTACAGTCTGTATTTGTAGAACTACAAAGTGCACCTACCTGTATAATCTGTCGAGCTGTTAAAACGGATGAGCCTAGATACATTGTGTACATAATGAAGTGGCCAGTGAGTGCAGACTGGTTACAAAAACATTAACTGAATCCATTTCAGTCATAACACAACAAAATTCTGAAGAAAAAAGAAACATTTGCAGAGCACATATTTTTTTTATATGTCCATCTGATAATCCAGTAACTATGTGGGAGGTTTTTGATGAGCATCATGAAAAAGTAGAGAAAAAGTATACAACAAACAGTTGTATTGTTGTTCATGTTCATTAGTTACCTAGCTAGCTATGCTAGTGAACTTATCTGAACTCAGCGGCAGCTGGTGAAAAAGATTCTAGGTAGGGCTATTTGAGCCATATTTAGTCAGTTTCCACAACTATCCCAATATTATTCAACACAAACTGCAGTATACAAGTGCTCTGTGAAAAAGTCCATAACTAGGATGTTGATTGGCTAACTTTATGTTACTATGAGCATATCTTGTGTCAAGTGATTGGCTGCAGATTAGAGGATGTTGATTGGCTAAATTTCTGTTGCCATGCACATATCTTGTGTCAGCAGGTCAGTATTTGCTGCTTCTTCTCTGACTGGGTGATATTTCTGTCACCCCAGAAGGTAAAGACAATGAACAACAAAGCTAAATTCCGTAAGTATATTTTATATATTACATGTTTTTTATGCATCTTTAGCAAATATGTACATAAAATATGTAGATATTGATCATTTTAATATCTGTATTTTAAAAATGAAAATAAAAAACAATTTCCACACAATTACCGCCCTCTATTGGTCAGCCGCCACTGTCTTCACTGGAAATTTTTTAAACAGAGCTGGAGCTACAGTAGCTTACTAACCGAGCTAAGCCAATTATAAAAAGAACTAACGAGCTAACTACGTTATACCTATAACACAAACACCCTGATATATAGCTGGGTATGTGGAGAGATCAAGTCCAACTAACTGTTTAAGAACTAAGTGACCTCTTCAACTTTTAAATCCTGAATTTGTTTGAAACAGTCCTCATTCCAGTACTGTTGGCTAGGATAAGCATAACTAATGTTAACGATAACGCTGGGCTCTTGTCAGTAAGTCTTCAGTTTTCTGTTCTGAAATATTTCAAAAGTGAACGTGGAGATTTCAGTATAAAACAATAAATGAAACCAACAAACAGCAGTGTTGACGTCTACTTATTACAGGTTGAGTTTGTCTTTAATGGTCACGGTCCACAGAAGGGAGCTCTGCCTACAGAAAGGGTGGAGTCAGATTGAGCGGGTTTCAATAGACCTGTAATAATAATAATAATAATAATAATAATAATAATAAGTTACATTTATATAGCGCCTTTCAAGGAACCCAAGGACGCTTTACATAGAGGTGAAATAGGAAAACAAAAACAAAAATAAAACAGACAACAAAAAATGGAAAACATATGGACAAATCACACAACAGAATTAAGGTTAAGTTGGATGGAAATATTGAGTAAACAGGTGAGTTTTTAGTTGAGTTTTGAAAGTGTTTAGGGATGATGATAGACAGAGAGAGAGGAAGAGAGTTCCAGAGTGTCGGTGCAGCCACACTAAATGACTTACCACCTATGGTGACAAGCTTAAATCTGGGGACAACCAGGAGACAGGGGCGGATTTAACCAACACGCAAACCACGTAATTGCATGGGGCCCTGGAGATCAGGGGGCCCCCTGCTGGCCAAAAGGGGTTGGCAAAAAAAGACCGTTGTGGTTCTCTGCTGATTTTTCCGTCCAAAAACAGTGTTACGCTATATTAAAAAGAAACGTGTTGAGCACTAGGACCCAGCAAAAAAAAAAACACTCAGTCGGAAGCCTGTTTCTGTTTAGACCGCTCACTAATGTGTGATTGGCCATCCCAGCAGTCACTCCGTCAGCGTCTGGACTTTCAAACCATCCATCCATTATCACACCTGCTTAATCCTTATCAGGGTCGTGGGTCTTGATTTGGCCTGTAGTCTGTCTATCTGTTTGTCTGTCTGTCTGTCTGTCTCTGTCTCTGTCTCTTTCTGTCTCTCTGTCTCTCTGTCTCTCTCTCTCTCTCTCTCTCTCTCTCTCTGCGTGCGTCTGTGATAAGCCATCCATTTACATGTCTCTTTAACTTTTATCAAAATAATTAATTTTACTCAAAAATGAGGTACAATTATGTGTAAATGAGGTCTATTGCTCATACAGTCCAAACATAAGTGTAAAATTGTAAAATTGGTGGTAATGAATCTGAGTGAAGTTGATTATCAAGGTGTAACACAGAATTGGGTGATAATTTTATACTACACGATTTTAACAGTTTATTAATATTTAATAATAAATATTGAATTAATGATTAATATTATTTTAATAATAATAATAATAATAATAATAATAATAATTTTATAGTTATTATTAGTATATTATTAATAGTAACTAGTAATTCCTAATAAAATATTAATAATAATGTTTAAGTAATGTTTAAAATGTATGTATAATAACATTTATTAATAATCAATAATAATTTAATTTATGTTTAAGCCTGTACCGCACCATAACCATAAAAAAGAATCTGTTTGATCAGGGCCCCCAGACATGACATTGCTTGGGGCCCCAGAACTTCTAAATCCACCCCTGCCAGGAGACCAGTATCAGATTATCTTAATCTACGAGTGGGGACATAACTGTGAAGGAGATTAGCCAGATAAAGGGGTGCCAGACCAGTAAGTGCTTGAAATGTAAGTATTAGAATTTTGTATTGAATACGGAGGTTTATCGGGAGCCAGTGGAGACGTTCTAAAACGGGAGTAATATGCTCATATTTTCTGGACTGGGTCAGAACACGAGCAGCAGCATTTTGAACAGCCTGAATGGGCCGAATTGATTTTAAGGGAAGGCCATAGAGGAGGGAGTTGCAGTAATCAAGCTTAGATGTAATGAGGGCATGGGCCAAAATTTCAGCAGATTTGAAGGACTGGAGGTGAACCAAGAATGAACTGAACCTGAGAAACCAAGAACACCAAGTCGTGATATCAGAGTGGCATGGTTAACAGTATCAAAGGCAGCAGTGAGATCGAGGAGTAAAAGAAGAGAAGCGTAGCCATTATCAGAAGAAAGGAGGAGGTCATTTAATACATAAGTCAGAGCTGTCTCAGTGCTGTGCCGAGCACGGAAACCAGATTGAAAACTGTCAAAGATGTTGTTAGAGGACATGTACTGAAGTAACTGAGAGGCCACCACACGTTCAAGAACCTCAGCACCTTAGCAAGAAATGGGAGATTGGATATTGGTCTATAATTGTTCAAAACTGTACTGTCCAAATTCTGTTTTTTAATGAGTAACGGCAGATATTTTTAAGCCTTGTGGAACATGGCCCAAGATGAGAGAGAGATTGACAATATGACAGATGGAAGGAGAGAATAAGGAAATTCCCTGTTTGAGAAGGAATGTAGGGACAGGATCCAAAATTGAGGTGGTGGATTTTGAGCAGGTGAGGTGTTTGGCAATGTGATCTGGGTTAACTAGAGTAAATGAGGAAAAAGAAAGAGAAGATGACAAAGTGGATGAGTTGGAAGATGAGAAAGAACTATGTGACTGAGATTTTAATAGATGCTGATAAATAACGTCTACTTTCTGCTTGAAGAAGTTAAGAAATTCATTACACTGGTAGGATGTAGGAGCCAGGGAGGAAGATGGAGGGCGCACGAGATTATTGAGAATTTTTAATAATCGCTTGGGGTCTGAACCAGAGTTATTTATGGCAGATGAGTAGTAAAGAGTACGGGCTGTATTCAAAGCATGCTTATAGTTGGCTAAGTGATCCAAGTATGCCTGGTGATGGACAGATAAATTCGGTTTTTTTTGTATAAGGCGCCTGCCAATAGTTTTCAGAACACGAAGATCAGAAGTGAACCAGGGTGAAGAGTGAGAAGAAGGTACAAGTCGAGTTTTAACTGGTGTTGAGGGTGTCAGTAAGGGATGTGCTGTACACAGATAGAGCATCATCAATATTGAGAAGGGAAGTAATGAGGGGAAAAGTGGAGTTTTCCAGGGTCGAGAAAAATGTAGATGGGCAAATGGATGACAGTTTACGGTAAGAGATTAATGATTTGGAGGTGGGAAGATCAATGTGTAATGAGATACATGAGGTAATGAATAAATGATCTGAAATGCTTGTGTTCTGATTGGTCTTAAAATCTGTCAATCACAAAATAAGTAAATAAGATCATATTTGCTTATTTTTATTGATTGCAGTGCCACATCAACAATTTGAATATTATGAAGTCTATTGTTGTTCATAATTTAATTCAAAAATGTAAACTGTCTTATTTTATATTACATGTATGCATTACAGTGCAGGTGGTAGGAGAAATTAGGATGCTGACCAAGTTAACATTCATCTTGGAGAATGACTCTCACCCTATGCATGGGACTCTGACAGCTCCTTCAATGCTTCACCCAAAGTGTATGAAAGAATGTTATCGTAGGTCCTTCCTTCCTGCTGTGGTAAGACTTTACAACCATCACTGCTTCCAGTATACTACTTATAACTTCACTCATAACTACACTTATGTAAATATCTGACAGAATATTTTTGGGGAAAAAATACTTATATATACCCATGTGCCACAGTCATGTACATTTAGTTGTAAATATTCCTCAGAGTTGTTGTTTTTTTAAGTTTTATTATATTTTAATACTGTTTTACTTATGTTTATAGTATTTACTAAGAGTCTCCTTTAATACCTACTTCTATTACTAAGTACTTCACTGTCCCTTTACTGCTGTAACACTTTTTCCTCACTGTGAGAATAATAAAGGATTATCTTATCTTATATAATGTGACATTTTAAACTTTTGTTTGCCTGTTGATCTCATATTTGAAATAAAATATTTGATAATTTACTTGAACAATTTTTAACAGACAAAATTACAATTTTTTTCAATGATTAACTTGTCAAATATAAACAAATGTAGAAATTGCATCCTTTAACACACTATAAACAGCATAGACAATGATATGTTTACCACTGGGTGGCATTCACCCTTTCTTTCAATTATACATTTTAATAATTTGGTTATTGAAGAAACCACACTGCTGTAGTTTTGCAAGTGCAATCTTGGCCAATTCTTTTTGTATTTAGGACTTAAGTTGCTCAACAGTCTGTAGTCAGTGTTGTTTCTTTGTGATGTGCCATAAATGTTCAAGAGGAGACAGATATGGCCTGTAGATAAAGGTCATGAAAAGACTTTATACCTCTCTCTTGCCATATTTTAAAAATATGTATCATTCAAAGTTGGGGCAATAAATAATTATTCTGTATAGGCATCATCATAGAGGAGGAAATTAACTTGATGCCTGAACTGAAACCATATGACAAAGGTTACAAGCCAAATACCTCAGATGACAGAGATTCATCATACATTGCCAAGAGAAGTGAAGCTAGCTTACACATAAATATTCTATATTCTGTCTTTTTCTACCTTTGTCCCAACTTTTTTGAGTGTGTTGCAGGAATCAATTTCCAGATTTCTTTATATTTAACATATAATTAAGTTTGTCATTGAAAATATTGAAAATCATTTCATTGTCTTTGTCTTGGCTATATTAGCTAAAAGTTAAAGTGAATTAATATTTCAGTTTTTTCTGCATTTTTAGAAAGTGTCCCAACTTTCTATTACTATTAATACTAATTAGTACTATACTAATACTATTAATCTATTACCAACTATTTTTCATGATAATATCATTTTTTAGATGCACTAGTATATGTTTTCTGAATTTAACATTTTGGAAAAATAAAAAAATGTAGAATTTTTTTTCCAAAATTTTAAATTCAGTAAATAAAGAGTAAGTGTGCATTAAAATGTGCAAAAGTTGTGAAGGTGCATTAGCTTATTTTAACTTAGAAAATGAATACATCATATAGCTTAACTGAGTTACCAGCCGACCATAGATTTTTTTTCACTCAGCACTTTAGAAAACAAAAGTACCACCTGTAGTTCTCTTCAAAGGGGACTTGGCATTGTAAGATTTTTACATATGACGTAAATGGCTGCCTTTGTGAGAAGTCATGCTTGCATAGCTCTTTGAGGACTTCACGGACTTCAGATCAACATGAACATAAGGCAGATATTAGTGTTTGAGATTGTTCCTGATTAATCATGATGTTGCAAGGCTCTCACATTCAGTATTTTTCAAACAAGCTCTTAACAACTTTGTTTTCAATCCTCCTCTTTCATTTAAATTAAATTAAAACTATTGTAAAATTAGACAATAAGCTGACCACATACTGTAGTTACATCAGTCTCTTTCTTACAGGAATGATGACGTGAACCCACCCCTGGCTAACATACAGTATTCACCACAAAATGCTTCTATATGCCTACTGTAGCCATTGTTCTGACTGACCTCATAGACGTCTCTGTGACACACCCAACATGTGATAGTGCTTATGTCTTTTTTCTGCCTTTAAACCAAAACCAGGTAATGTGAGCACTTCTTAGACATAGAGATTATGCTCTTGGTTCTCCTTTGGCAGAAGTCCAGTGTACAGTGACACACAAAAAATTAGAACCTTAAAAAATAATTTGTATTAATTTAACTCGAAAAGAAAAACTGTCATATTTGATATTCATTACACAGAAAGTGACATTTCGGTTTTAATATTTAATATTTCAATATTGTGTATCATTTATGAAAATTAGAAATCAAGAATCTCAATTTATTAAAACTTTTAATTTTGAGTAAATTACTATTCAAACCGTATCAGCATTAAAACCAAAAAGGCTTGAATAGGTCACTTTACATGTAATGAATATAAAATATATGACAGCTTCCCTTTTTATATTTGTTCTAGTAATATATAATTGCTAGAACAGATAATAAATTCAAATAAATGCAAATAGACAACAATAAAGTAGCAAGATTAAAAAAAATAGTAGTTGATGAGCTAGATAGGAAAAAGAGAGAACCAACTCTTTCACTTGTATCACACACACTCATAAATCCTCTGCATTTGTCTCGAACACACAGATTCACACACATTAGTGAGCACACACATGCCTGGAGCAGTGAACAGCCCACTTAGCTGTGACACCTGTGAGTAGTGGAAGTTAGAAAAAAAGAAAAACAAAAGTCAGTCAAACGTAAACATTTAAGGCATCTTATTGCAACTCTTCTGAGTTAATTCAGTTTGAGTTTCATCAACTCAAAAAGTTTAGTCAGACATTCTCCTAACTCACTTAATTAGGCAAATGAAATACAACATATTTTTATCCTATTTCCACACCAGCGAGGGCTCTTTTCATCACAAAACAACATAATTTCCTCCTCTTAGACTCTTTAATTTGGGGTTTGAACTCGAAGTTTTTTAATCACAAGATGAAAATACAGAACACTGTGCCACTCATAGGCTACTGAACAAGTATTTTATTACAACACACTTTGTTTAACGCTGCATTTCTCTTTTTGTGGTGCAGCTGTGTAACTGTTCATCCACTGCTCAGGAAATCGTGAGTTCAAACCTTGGGGAAGTCCCCACTGTTGTTTGAGATATGCATAAAGAAGAGTCACAGATAGTGGCAAGGTGGTTTCACAACATATTTTATAATGTTCACCAATGCAGAACAAAACATGTTTTAAAGATGTAGAAGTTTGAGGCAAAGTTGAATCAATTTGTATTCATGGTAACTCAAAAAGAAGTGCCGTTTCAAGTTACTTTAAAATGAAGTTAAGGCTGAGTTTTACATTTTTTTTACAGTATAAATGCCTTGCTCAAGGCCACTCAGCCTGGATGTTTAGGAAGGGGGAAGTGCTGTTCATTCACACCCGCTTCCCCCAGTTTCCTGGTGGTCCTGGCAAAGTCAGCAGCATCAATCCAGATATTGGATGATTATAAATAATACTGGACTGTCATGAGAACAGGTTCTGAAAGGGTTAAACAATCATGTTCACATAGAGAAAACCACAATTTTCTGTATTAATGTGTTTTTATTCTAATGTACTATTATAATATCTAATATTTATGAGTAAACAAACACTGTCCAAATAAATAGCCTATTCAAATTCTACATTTTGCAAAAGAGACATGATCACATAAACTCTAAGGGTGTGTCCAGAATGCCCTATCTGAGACAGAGGAATGTCACAGTAATTACTGAATAATACATCCTGAGATTAACTAGGTTAAAACATTGAACAGTAAATCTAGTCAATGTGTCTCTTTCACTTTCACTTAGAGTTAAAGGAGTTAATATTAACATATACAACATATAGAATATCAGTTTATACATATTATGTACATAACAAATATAGTATATTAGCAGTGTTTCTTCATACATTTGGAATTATATTTAGTAAATACTGTACATATAAAAACTACCATTAAGTCAAAAGAACAACAAAAGGAAGAATGTGAGACCTCTACTTTCTGAACAGATACTGCTAAAACGAGTACTAAAAAAGCAACCTTATATGTGAACTCTGTCATAGTTTTTGTCAGTCTTGTACTTGTCATTCTAAATCAGATAAGGCCGTTTTCATGCCGTGTGAACCAATCTGAATTCTCAACCTGCACTGAGTAAAATGTTCCAAGTTGGTGATGTACCAAAGGGCAAAATGGAAAACATGGCTAATAACTCATAAACTGTTAACATGTACCAAATTATTGGCCATTTCCTTTTTAATGACCTGTAACATGCATCATGGTAGAACCAAAACGAGTCATCTGATAACCAGACAACTGAATAAAGGACCAGACACTATCTATTGATTGTTTTTTGGTACAATTTAATGGCTGCAGTAAAATGATACGTATAATTTAGAACTGGGCAAGAGGAAACCAGACACACAAGCCATGGGAGAAAGGCTTAACTGAATGCCTTTGTTAGTGAGTAAAAATGCATTCATCAGCTTTTCACCAGTTCTTATATAACCATATGTTGTAACTTGCTGTACATAAGAAGGACCACAATATCAAGAGCAGATGTAAAAAGATATCTTTATTAAAAAAAAAAACACACATATTGAAAAATGTACATCTTTCAGGTGTATCACAAGGTTGAGCAATCACAGTAATATCGTGGTATGTCCATAACTTAAAAAATAGAAATACTTCAACAACATTGCTAAATAAAACATCATCATTGATTGCTTGACCTGTGTAGAAAGAAAACAACACTGTGTTCCAGATGACAGTTATTGTTAATGCCCTGTAATAAAAGTTTTGGCAATTGGAAATACCACAACTCAGATACTGTATTATTTTTCACACTACAACATGGCCATTATTTTTTCCACAAAATATTTTGATATTTATGCCTCAAATATTGTCACTGTCGGATTTTTTTTTTTTAAATGTTTACAGAAGGGAATAAATTATTTTTAATGTAAACCAATGTTACAAAATGTAATTTCAAGTAATTTAGTAGCATTTCTATTGGTTCATTAATCTTGAACTTATCACATAATGTAAAAAGTCCAGCTAGCATTTTCAAATGATAAAAAAAAACACGACACATGAACATACAATAAAGGCACATGATAATGTAAAAACCACATGGTGAAAGTGTATTTGATCTACTGCAATTGGTCAAATTTGTGCCAGCACAATTTCCTTGTGCTCACCCAGAGCTTTCTGTTAAGACAGTTTTGAGACACAAAGTGCTCTGAAACAATATGACTGCACATTACTTTCTCATAATACCTGAAGAACACATTTGTATATTGCAACACATTGCAATTCAAAAATACTGTTGAACTCATTTATCAAAAAAAGCTGCAAGAAAAATAATTCCATTGTAAGTTCAGTCCAAATAGTGGGGAGTATGGTTTCCCTCACTGTACACAATCTAGAACAGGTGAAAGTTCAAAAAACAAAATAAACGGTAGCAGCATTTTAAAACAAACCTAGCAGTGGATACTCAAGAAGGCTCTTTTTGGGTTTCATATAATCCTCATGGCACACTTCAAAAAGTATGAATACTGTGTGATACAGAACCACTGGATATCCTCTACAGCTCCTTCAATGGAACTGAAACCAATATGGTGCTGTAGAGAAGTTGGCACTACAAAGGTTTATAACGATTGTCAATACACTATTTTCCAGTGCGTAGGCTGTTCACATTCTTTCTCTGAATCACCACAGAAGCGGTTATAGGTGGTTTTAGGCTCAAAGCCCAAGATCTCCCTTTCCTCATGGATCCGAAATGAGAAAGTGGAAACTGAGGTCCCAATAAAATATCTGATTAACAAGAAAAGAGCAGAAAAAAAAAGCAGAAATGTCAATAGATGCCAAATGAAAACACAAGAAGAATATAGTATATATA
>BRDA01064746.1:4979-19995 GCA_036984385.1 Crenuchus spilurus
CTTACACTAGATTGTTTCGACTTTTTCATTTTATACAAAACTTTGTTTACGTAATCTGTGGGGGCCCTGAGTGTCCATGGGGGCACCTCTTAATTCTCTGCCCCATCCTACTAATCAAAGGCCAAAGTAGCCCATATAATGTGAGACATCACTACTAATTATTTACAAAGGCTGAAATTTCCCCTTTTGTTCAAAATTCTAACAGCGTAACCCATAACATGTCATTTTATATGGACTATATCACAAACTGCAACAAGAAGATACATTCTAGTGTAAATTGTAACATTTACTTTTGTAACTAGAATGTATTTGATGATGATTAGACTTTTATGGAAGTTATTGCTGTTCATACATCTTTACACATTCACAGCTGGCTAAAAATGAGTAATTAGGTCAATTAGTTAACAACGCTAAAATGTTAATAATGTGCTAATGTGTAACATTGTCTAATGCATTTGTTTCAAAACATATTTTACTTTTTCAGCTTTGTTAGATCACATTCAGTGTGGCCTCAAGTGGCTCAGCGGGCAAAAACACTACCACTATGACCAGAGGATCACGAGTTTGAATCCCGGTCATGCTGTTTGCCATCAACAGCCGGGGCCCAAGACAGCAAAAATTGGCAGTGCTCTCTCTGGGCAGGTAGATGGCGCTCTCACTCTCTCTTTCACTTTCACATTGCAATGTGCGCTGGCTCAGACATCTACTGATTGGTCCAATCAGAGCTGGGGACCCTGTGTGTCTTCCTCCGAGCGCGTTAGGCTCTCCAGTGACGGTGTATCAGCGGTGGAAGCGGTGGCTGCATCACACTCAACAGAGAAGGCTTGTGCTTGTCTGCACCCTCCTAGAGTCAGGGACATTGCAAAGTGATGGGGAGAGGCCTAATGGAGGGGATGGGCTAACTGGCTACCACTACATTGGGAAGAGGATAAAAATGGGCAAAAACCTAGAAATAAATGATTTTTAAAAATAAAAAAAAGATCACGTTCAGTGCATACAGTGGAATTCTCGTCAGTAAAGGGTTTTACTGTCAGTACATTTACTTGTTATTGCTTTACTCAATATTTAGAAACTGTATTCTTTATGTACACATGAGACCATCTGCTCCTAGAATTCAAAAAGCTTTGATTCATCTTAAATTAGATGAAATATTTAAATGCAATTAACTGCTCAACATGTGATTTTTAATCAGGATTAAGCATTTTAATAATTTGACATCACTACCACAGCAAAACCAAGTAATCACTGACCTTTCAGACTAAAACAGTCCTGTATAATCTGCTCTCTTTGTTTGCAAAGGAGAAGCCATTCTGCTCATATGCAGCACTGGTAAGTTATTTTAGTCCAGAAGGGATTTTCTACTGGGTGACCAGGCCTTAAATAACCTCAGCATCTCTCCAGCACATGAGCTGCAGTGCAAAGTTAAGCTTTCAGCAAATTTTTAATGTCCTTGCTTCAGCCATGTCCTCGTTAGAGTGATTAGGCCCAATCTTGTGGCTCATCACAGTGATAAGAATCAGCAGCTTCACTTGCAGAAGACACTTGTGCGAAACACTTGTGCTCGATTAATTTACGCTCCCTACTTAAGTGCTTGGGATTGCAGGCTGCACTCTCGCAAATATGGCCACACACAATGGCATTATGGATAATGTAGTACGGCAGACCTAATTAACAGTGGCTACACAGCTATAAATGTCTAAGTTATAGGCTCTCAGCAGTAACTCAGGCCAGCGTGCTACAAAGTGCACGGCCAAAGTAAATGTGCACAGTCAATATTACATCTTTAGATAGTGTGGCTCAAACCCACACAAAAACGTGCACTGACACATTTAATATATCTAATATACTGTCATACATCAAAGAGTTACGATTCATTTTTCTTCAGAATTTTATTTTAAAAAAGTGGTCAGTGGTCATTTATCTCATCACCATTAAACATAACGTGACATATTTAAATTCTAATGTTCTTCACTACGGCTTACAGCCCTTAAGCTGGCTAGCCAATCAAGCACACTAATATCATGGTCAGCAGACCATTCTGGCACTGTGGGCAGGTGTACCAGTCCTGCTGGAAAATCACTGCACATACTGATACTGACGTTCTGAGCTATAAGTCATACTGATCAACATTAAAACATAAATGTACTTAAAATATGTCTTTATATGCAATGAATATACAATATATAACAGTTTCCCTTTTTAAATTAAATTCTGAACAAAAATGCACTCATAATATTCTCATTTTTGATGTACGACTAAAATATATTAAATAAAAAAAGAAACTGTAAATGCAGCTAAACATCTAAGCAGAGCTAGGCACCCTACTGTGATGCTCCCACCAGTGTAGAAGATGTGTGCATGGATGGCATATTTTAGGCTCTGAGTTAATGCAGTTAACAGTATGGGGTTAAACATAGATCCTATTTCCCATAGTGTGCCATATGTTTCAGAGCTTGTTTGTAATCCCTAGAGTAAGCAGAGCTGTAGGCATGTTAAGTGAGTGACAGTCTGGGGTAAATGTGAAAAAGGAACCTCTATAGTTAACCACTCTAGTTAAATTACTATAACATCCCCGTATGAGTGCCTGAAACCTGACACTGATGGGTTTTCGCTTGTTTTATTTATAACATTTTATTCTTACTAAGAGTACAATTCTGTAAAAACTCACTTTATATGACTTATATGACAAAACTCTTTAAAAGAACTCAAAACCAAAATAAAAGATCATTTAAAATTTAATAATAAATTAGAACTTGAGATATCTAACCTCTGATCTTCTCCAGAGGGCAGCGTAGCACCTGTATATGATCTTTTAGTCCAAAGAAGGAACTGCATCAGAAAGTAAACAAACAGTTCCAGGATGCTTTCTTAACATAACCTAAAACACAGAAGTAGTCTCGCCTATACAACATTCAACTTACATCAACTGCGTTCAAATTGGGCTAAACTCAAAAACTCTTTAGATGTAAAGCACACTGTCAATGTAGATCTGAGCAATGTTTATGGACAAATTTTATCTTTATTTTGACTTTGTCATTAAGCTATTACAGTATATTGCAGTAATCAGTGAAAGTACACACAAACCTACTCGCTCAATTATTTCAACCACAAATGCACCTCATCAATGAAATTCCAAAAAGCATAATCCGGTGTTGTGTCAAATTCAGCACTTCTGCTGTCAGATGCATCCCCTGCTGGGAGACTTATTATTGGTGGTATTCTGTTGTCTTTACTTCGGTTATTGTGACCAAAGGAACTTAAATACAATCCAGTCATGAATAAAGGAAATAAAGCTGTTACTGACTGTCTGTGTGTATCTGTTAACTTTGATTAAACTGTTGACATCATTCATTATATTGCCTCGATTGCAGCGGCTAACAGTTACTGTGATGTTTTTGAGTGACAAGCTGCGTAGCAACACTGATACTATAAACGATATTCACATAAGCTCACATATGCAAATCTTTCATTTTTTATTTGCTGCTCCCAGCATGGGGCCAGCATTAGCATGCCCTACAGCTCATTACTGAAAGCGTGTTGCACATGTTCAGAGTCTTCTACTGCTCACTTGTCTAAACAGATGCTGACGGGCCGGCCCAATACTCACTATCTAAATGAAAACTGCCGAAAGTACTGACTTTACACAACAGATACAGGAATATTTTAAATGTATTGGGAACTACTGACATGTTCATAAGTCAAATACACAACAATGTTAGAAATAATATTAAAATAATATACATTTTAACAAAATGATTGATTATGTCACACACTGCTCCACAGCAACATCTGGTTGGGCCAGGCTAATGTAGAGACGTCCCTGGTCTTGTCATCTCACTTCCCTGCTTCCCCATCATGTCTAATTAAGTTTGGTTTAAATGTGCCCTCGTGTGTCACAGTCCTGCTTGGTCATTGTATTGTCATCATGGTCCTGTATTGTCACTGTTGAGTTTGTAATGTCATCAAGTTCAGTCGAGTTACATTGTTTTGTGTAATAAAGAGAAGTTTGGTCAGCCCCGTGCTCCTCCAACCCCGTTTGACCCAATAAATGAGACTTTTTAAATGAGCTTTCAATATTTCTGGCTTTGGTACTACTTCTCAAATCTAAGGGTTATTTTACAGCAGTGATATGAAACAAATGTAAAATGTTGATGATTTTTGTAAAAGAGCCAAAAAACTCAGAAAATGTGTAATATAATAACACAAGTGTACAATTTACTACTGAAAATAAAAATGTAGGTACTTTTTGTGTTCCAGTGCTGGAGTTTTCTTTCAGTCTGCACAGCACTAAAGGGACATTATGTAAGTTCATCTTTAACAGATTTCTATCACAAGAGGTTCTAGTGCTCAGTTCTGTGTTCAGTTCTGTGCTCGGTTCTGTTTCTGATGTTCGGGACCAATTCAAACAAACGAGTAAAAACACTTGTACCAGCTGAAGATGTGACACGAGGGTGATTTGATGAAATGAACAACCTGAGTGGAAAGAAGAGCGTTTAGGCTTTAATATGACTGCTCTCTTCTACTGTACATGTACCTTAGAACAGAGAAGGCCATGGATCTTGTAATATAAGGAAAAGGTTCTGGACTCACCAGCACAGTGCAGGTTAAGAGGATAAAGTGCACTCTATTCTGTCACGTCTTTTACTTTTACAAAATGTAACGCCGGCACACTCAGCACTGACAGGTACACGGTTTTGATTGGTCCACACTCCAATAAGAGCAGGAGCTGATAAATCAAATGTCATCATCTTAAAGAATATGATCAGTAGCCAGGGTGGGGCATAAACAATGTTATTATCTGCCAGCAGAACATACAAAGTAACGTTTATGATCCAGAACAATGTCATTTGTTTACAGATTAGGTTTTTGTTTTGTTCCTTTAATTGAGTCGCAGCCCTCACTTCTTTGTACAGGAGTACCAGACTGTAATTCTGCACTCTTAAAAGAGATCCATCCATTTTCCCACCCATTTAATCCTTATCAGGGTCATGGTTAGTCCCCTACCCCCTCCCTGGGCACAGGGCAGGGCATCACACTATCCCGACTAAACCCAGGACAGGACACCAATCAATCACTGGGTGCACACACACACACACACACACACACACACACAGAGACAGAAAAGTACTCAAACCACCCCAGCGCCGTGTTTTTGAATGGTTGGAAGAAACCCATGCAAACATGGGAGAACATGGAACCTCCACCCAGACGGGAACTCAAACCCAAGACCTCAGCGCTGAGAGGCGAATGTGCTAATCACTAAACCACCGTGCCAGTAAATAAAAGAGTTCTATACAGAGCCAGAAAAAACACTCAAAAAAACATTTGTGTGGAGAAAATGTTCTTTCCATGCTGAAAGGGTTCTTCAGATTGATCAGGAATGTGTAATAGATGGTTCTATAGAGAACCATTTTAAGAGTGGTTCTACATAGCCACAAAAACAATTCTGCTTGAGGTATCTCTCATGGGTTCTGTAGTAAGGGAAATTGTTCTATACAGAACCAAGGGGTTCTTTGTATGATGGAAGGGTTTTTCAGATTAATCAGAAAAGTGCTGTAGATGTTCTATATAGAGACATTTTGAAAAACCATCATAGTTAAGAGAGTCTCTTCAATGTAGACCCACCTACAGCACATTCCTCGTCAACCATGTGAAGAACCCTTTGGGCTGTTTGATTGTTCATGGTTCTACATGTAACCATTTGATTTACTAAAGAACCCTTAAATAGGGTGACCAGATCTGAGGTGATGAAAAAGAGGACACCGTAGCGAGGGGGGGGGGGGGAGGCGTATAATGTATTACATGTTCAAATAATTTTTTTTGGTGCTTGAACACAAATTTTATTGTTATTAATTATTACTTAATATTGACAAATTATGATTTATATTTTATTAATAATTACTAGTTACTATTAATAATAAACTAATAATAACTATTAAACATTATTATGACTAATAAAATAATAAACATTAATATTAATCATTAATAAAATATTAATACATTATTACATATTATTTATAAATAATAAACTGTTAAAAGCATGTAGCATAAAATTATCACCCAATCCTTTTCTATTAACTTCACTTCAGCTCATTATCACCAGTGTTACACATATGTTTGGACTGTATGGTCAATAGATCTTATTTACACAGAATTATACCTCATTTTTTAGTAAAAATAAGCAGAATTTCTGAATTATTTTGATAATAGTTACACCTAGAGGCATGTAAATAGATGGCTTATCACAGACTGGTAGACACACACACACACACTCAAATGTAAATATTAATACATTTTAATATGAAACTGCTGATATTAAAATATGTCTAGCTGATGTGACACAGGCAGAACAAACGCTCAACACGTTAATAACTTACAGGTGAAAACGGACTGCTGGCCAGATTGCAGTCCAGACTCCATTTGAGGGAGTGACAGTGGCGACGGCCAATCACACGTTAGCAAGAAACAGCAGAGCCAATCGATGAGCTTGTGGCAGCCTAAAGGGAAATCGGCTTGGATTTCAGCTGGGTCTCCATTTAATATAGTGTAACATCTCACTCAAGTGAACTTCACATTGTGCTGCACTAATAAGTGATCTGAGATATTCAGGACAGGTCTGTTTAGAGACTGGATTCAGTCTTTCTTTCCCTCCAAAATCCAGTCCAGGACCTGCTGCTGGTATCAGCCTGACACTGATACTGTGTATAAACTCAGTGTGAACTCTGCTGTATAGCAGCTGCATGACTGGAAAGCAGCTCCGCTCACTGTGTGTTGAGCATGTTTAAGAGATGTGAACATGACCTGTCTTGATGCCCGTTTTTGATATTTGGTCTGTGCTCACCACAGTTTGTTATTGTGGAACACACGTGATTTATGTGCTGGGTATCAACACAGCAAGGTCAATGAATGTGACCAGACACTGAGCTGAACATTGCTATTCATGGTTATTGCAGGGAGCGATGCCTCATTGTGCTAACCTGCCATTTTCATCAACAGCAGAGGCTTCTAGAGGGCCGTTCCAACATGGTCACTATCATAATCTCTAGATGATGTGTATGTTTATATATACTGTGTGTGTGTGTTTGTCCTTGTATTTCTCCGTGGTGGGGACTGAAAGTCCTCATAATGATAGGAATGCATGTCAGGTCTGTAAAAGTGGGGACATTTTGCTGCTCCTCATTAAAACTGCGTAATTTTCATTACAAATGTTTTTTTTTTTGTTTTTGTTTTTTTATTAAAAGCACAGAAGCATTGACCTTGGGTCAGTAAGGTTAAGTTTAGGTTTAGGTTTATTTTTACTCAGTAGTACACAAGTGAATGGAATGTCCTCACTAGTATAGTATTACCACCGTGTGTTTGTGTGTATGTGCCAGGTTTAAGTCATGTTATGGGGACCAAAACCTGTTTAAACACACAGGCTGTGGGGACCTTTCTTCCTTGTAGGGACTACAAAGCTGCTCTCTTTAGAGAAAATCATTCAAATTTAAGGTGAAGATGTGTTTTGAGATTTGAGTAAGTCTACGTAATGTCCCCACACTTCACAGAAACAAATGTGTGTGTGTGTTGGGGGTGGGGGGGTGGGGGGGGTGTTCTAGAGTGTTGTTCTAAAATGGTTTCTATCATAATCCTTAGATGATGATGATGATGATGATGATGTGTGTGTGTGTATTTATGTCTTACAAGGACAAAATATCTGGTTGCATTACAGGAACACTTGGGACATGTGTGTGTGCATGTGTGTGTGTGTTTGTGTGTGTGTGTGTAGGTGTGTGTGTGTGTGTGTGTGTGGTGATAACGAGACTGCTTCACTTTTATTTGAATAGATGGTGAATGTGGCTCCAGAGGCTCGGGGAAGGCACGGGGGAAGGTGACAGGATGCTCAGGAAGCAGAAAACCCCTCAAGGTCGATTATTACACTAATACAATTTCCTGATGATTACTGCTAAACTCCAGCACTCCCTGGACTGTCCTTGAACCCTGAGCCACCATTTACAAACTGTGACTGTGCTGTAGGGGCCTGACCACTGAATCAAACACGGCTGTGCCACAACAAAAAGTAATCAGAGAGAAATCGATGCTTTTCAGTTTCTTTTTTACAATTCCTCCACCTCCCCCTCTGCCTCCATCTTTGCGCAATGACAGAAGGCTTTCTCATCCTCATCTATTATTTGTACCTGTCTGCAATTCTAAATTACACCCCCTTTCAAAATTCTCAGCATGGTTTACGAGGTCCTGGCATTTGGTCAATAATACTTTTCATTTCATGAAACGCTCTCATTTAAAGAGCCCATAACTTACATTTTACACTTTATTCTTTTCTTTCGCACTATAACGTGTGTGTGTGTGTGTGTGTTTAAGTACCTAAAGCATCATAATTAATTTAAAAAATATGTGTTCAAACTTAAAATGCAGTTTTTTAAGATGTCCCGGCAGTCAAAGCTGAATTTATCGACACGTTTACGTCCCGTTTATTTCTGTAGCACTTTATAAACAGTGGAAGTCCAGACACTTTCTAGGCGCTTTGACATTTAGGGCAGACATTAGAGAGTCACCTTGTCTACAGTGTGCAGCATCCACCTGGCTGATACAAGGGCAACCGGCTCATGCCAGAACATTCAGCACATGTGAGCTGAGACAGAGAGGTGAGGAGAGAGTTTTAAAGATGGTTAAGATGATTAAGGTGAAAGATTTAAGCAGAACGTCAGGGCACACTATTAGATTAAAATACCAGGGATCATTTTAGGACCTTGGTTCTGAAAAGACAGCATCATTTAGCTAGTACAGTCTCCCCTTCACTGCATGGGGGCATTGGAGTCCACATAGGACACAGAAAGAGCACCTCCTATAGTCCAACACCACTGCCAGGTCTCCCATCCAAGAAGTAACCAGACCCAGACCTGCTTAACTTTAACTATGCACATGCTTTAGCTGGTGGTATTATTCTTCAATTAGGACCAATTCCTGCATTTAAATGAGCTGTAATAACTGAAAAGTTCATCGTTTCTTCTAAAAATTTAACAATATTAATTGTTGTTCTCGTTAAGAAAATGTTGGTTTTCAATGATATGGGCTCGTTAACCCTTAAACAGGCAGGAGTGAGAAACAAAAAGTAAAAAATGATTCACTGTACCTCAAATGGACTTAGCTAACACATAGCTGAAGACAGGTTTGATATATGCTGTGTAGTTTGTATCTAACTCACACCTGATTGTGTGACTCACACACTTTTGTCTCTCTTATGTCATATTAGATCATTTTCCTCAATAAATAAATGAGCAAGTCTAATATTTGTGTCTCATTTGTTTAACTGGGTTCTCTTTATCTACTTTTAGGACTTGTGTGAACATCTGATGATGTTTTAGGTCACATTTATGCAGAAATACAGAACATTCTAAAGGGTTCACACACTTTCAAGCACCGCTGTAGATGATAACATTTACTGAATGTGCACTACAGGTGACAGTTGCTGCACGTTTCCTGTTTAAGGTCTAAAGTAAAGAACTGAATGTACTTTTTTATCATTTTAACCTGACTGTCTGTTCTGTCAGTAGGTTCTCTTTGGCTGGACAGACTAATATGAGTAAATGAGTGACTGGGCATTAAATGGCACATTGTCAAGTTAAACTGTTTACTGTTCTTTTCATTCATTTCTGCCAGACAGTGGAGGTGCCACTTTGGAGACTTATTTCAGAAATCACTTTACAGCTACTAAATGGACAGGAATTGAGTAGAATAATGGCAGAAAATAAGCCCCCCCCCAACACCTACCTAACCATTTTGTAACTGAATGCAGCAAAAGCTGCCACCGTATTTTTAGTTTGAGTGCCAAAGCATTGTGCACACATCAGCGCAGCTCATGGAGAGTTTAAGAGAATGTGACTGGGGTGCATGTTTATTAGGAGTACTGTGAGTCTATGGAATCATAATGTGTAATCTGAGTTTTGCATACAATTTGCATTCTCCTGACTAGCACAGCCACAGTGCCATCTGTGAGTCTGCTTCACTAATGCACCTCGAGATGATCCCGCTGGATAGCAAGAGGCTAAAGCTCCTGACAATCTGTCAAGGCAAAGCAGACACACTCAGAAACATCCCTTTTTGGAAGGGTTGTGTTTAGTATCAGTGATCAGGCAGATATAGCAATTTTATATATAGTGGTAACCCTACTTATGAGTGTAATCTGTGCAGGAGCCGAGCTCGTTAGCTGGTTTGCTCGTTAGCTGGTTTGCTCGTTAGCTGGATGCATTTTCCCCATAAGAATACATGTAAAACTGATTAATCCGTGTCAGCCGGCCAATATACAGTATACTTTAATATGTAAATAATGTGTTTATATGGGTTTTTAAAACATAAACGAGACGACGACGGTGCTCGTGTAGGCTGGCGGCTAAGGAGGACAGGAGGACGGGCGTACGTGTATGGCATGGTTACACTTATCATATGAAAAGTAAAAGTAAAATGTATCTAACTTTCTTGTTCACTACCTTTTGCTGTCTTTGTGTCACTTTCACTAGCACTTTCACTTTCACTGGACAGCGGTCAAACGGTAATGACTGACCTCTTCTTCTACACTACGCGACCCTAGCGGTTGGCATACTCTAATAAACTCTTTTTTATACTTGATATCCAGAGAAACAGTGAATGTATAATGTTGTCTATATAGTGCAGTCAGCCATTAACTACTGTATGACCACCATTTTTAAAAGTTTGTATATGTTGTGTTAGTATGTAGCCCTGGCATAAGAGCACTGCTACTGTTCACCCTTTCTAATGACTCAGTCTCCTGAAACTGGTCCCACATACTGCAAATGAATGAATGTTACACTTATATAGCACCTTTCTTATAAACAAGGACACTTTATAATCAACACACTTCATTTACACACTCAACCACACACACACACCGGCGAGACGCGGCAGCCAGTCACACACAGCATCTCAACCGGAAGAGACCGTCCACCTGGAGGACTGCATCCAGCTAGGACAGAGTGCCAACCATATCTGGGCATATACATACACATTCATACACACACCAGTGTCATTTAGAGCCAATTCACCTGACCTCCATGTTTTTGGACTGTGGGAGGAAACCCACACAGACACGGGGAGAACATAGAAACACCACCCAGATTTGGACTTGAACCCAAGACCTCAGCGCTGAGAGGCAAATGTGCTAACCATCAAACCACCATGTTGCCCCATTTGTTTTTTTTTTTTTTTGTTTTGTTTTTTGTTTAATTTATGTTGGTGGTAATTCAGACACTCCTGAAAATCTAACCAATAGGAGAGCTTGGTTTGCTGTATTTACCAACACCTGGGCAGAAAAAGTCCTGACTGGATGATCTTCCCTTGTTCAGTTCTACATCTTAAGACCTTTTTCTTTACAATCAGTAATGAAATCAAACCATTACTACAAGTTACTGAGTTGAAATACTACAACCACCATGACTCCTATAATTAAACAAATGAAGTAAAGAAATTACAGACATGTATTTTTAGTTCCCAGAAATAATGAGGTCTTCTCTGAAGGCCTAGAAGGCCCTGAGGGTTCCCCTCTGGGTAAAAGAGTGTTAAAGGACCCCTGTGGATAACACCACAGTACATCTTCTACATTCTGATGCGTTTGCTTTAGCTGGAGCCATCAAGTGCTGGTAATGTGGAGGCTGTTGAGTTTTCTCTGCACTCCCAAAGGAGCTGCTACACTATAATTTCTGTTCCTAATGGCAAGCCATGGACAGGAGGCTGCCTGTCTTCACTTTGCACTAGTGTAGTGAGATCAAGAATATAAGAAGTGCATTCAAGCTCATTGAAGCTTTCAGTCTGATGCAATTAATTAAAGCATCTGCATTGGCCAGGCTGCAGAGCTGCTATCACTGGTCCAGCAGAAAACGGATCAGACGTTTCAGTCGGTTTCACAGAGAAAGTGGAACTTTTTGCAACTTGAAGTACACTACAAACTGTGTTACTATATTAAAGTCACTGATATTTAAATAACAGCTGTTATAATCAATTAACTCTGATTTCATTTTACTCACACTGTGAAGAATTTCTCAGCAAAGTGAAACCATCTTAAATCTACTGTAATTCATTCTCATTCTCAATTATTATTATTATTATTATTATTATTATTATTATTATCATTATTATTATAAAAAAAATAATTATTATAATAATTATAATAATTATAAAATAATAATAATAATAATAAAGTTAATAAAACCAGAGATTATTATTATTATTTTTTTTTTAATATAGAACCCTTTTTGTGACATAAATAAAAATACTAATGTAATTCAAAGTCTCATAATTTAATTCAAAAATGTAAACTGTAATATTTGATATTATTTACATGTAAAGTGACATTTCAGCCTTTTTTATTTTGCTGTTCATCAGAATTATTAGAATATTTTATTTGGAGTAAATTATTCAGACAGTCCCAACATTAAAATAAAAAGGCTTGAAATATGTCACTATGTGTAATTAATATAAAATCTAAATTTTTGAATTAAATTAGGAACATAAAAATGAACTTTTCACAATATTCACATTTTTGGAGATGCACAAACATTCAGGATCATGACTTAAGATGTGGGAATGAGATCCTAATAGGTGGCCATGCCTTATTTATGCATGGTCATGACATCAAACTAAGTCTTTGCTATGAATTACTATCTTGTTCTCATGCTGCATGAAGTCATAGCTGTGCATTATTTTTATTTTGGTGGCATGTCACCAGCAGGACTCTGTAAGTTTTTAAGGAAAATAATCTCACTGTACTGGCAGGTAATGTAAAGAATTATCTGCCAATTTTACTTCATAAAATTACTAAAAACAAGGCAAATGAGCTGCAGTTAAACAGTCATAATAATAAACTTACAACCATATCAATATGGGGAATATTAGAGACACTTATAGAAGGTTTATCTTGCTAAGACGTCATTGGCATCACATTCAGAGACACTTTTATCTTGGAAATTGGGGCTTTTATGCTCTAACCTGTTTCTAAGGCTGTCAGAGGTATTGTGTTAACTCTGCTAATGGGTTAAAGAGTTTGTTCATGTTTATCAGCCAAAGATCCAGACTGTTTAAGCCAAGCTATGTGTTTGCTGCAAGTTGCTCCAATTGAAAAATGGAAAATACTGCAAATACAGTCTTTTAAAGGGCATGTTTCATTACAAATCGCTTCCAGATGGCTCTCCTGATAAAATAAAAGTGGTTTGCAGCTACTGCCAGGCTGAATTTGTACTAGAAGAGGAGCCGGTAGGGAGTGTTTCTCTCACTACAGACTGTTGGACACCATGGGTGCTACACAAGTGCTTTAGTGTGTTAAAATAAATAACGTGATAACTTTGACAGTCCTAATAAATAAAACAAGGTGGTGAAATTTTGACTGATTGAGCATGCACACTGAGAAGTGAAGTCAAATCACTGTGAAGCCTGTATTTAACAGAGAAGAGCAGAGCAAAGCAGAACAAAAAGGTATTTTATGATCCATTCAGAAAATTGTTCCTTTAACTCATTTAAATCTGCCACTACAGGAGCTAAAGCATATGTACATTTATACTGACTGTAGTGACGGTGTTACCTATAACTGTACAGTAACATGTAACAATAAAATGTAAGTGATGTGTTCAAATGTTAATTTGTGATGTAAACAAAAAAAGAATGAAGAATGAAAAACACAGGGGGGGATTTTCATATTTCTCCCCCTTCAGTGCATAATATCATTAAACAATTCAAGGAATACGGAGGAATTTCAGTGTATAAAGGGTAAGGATGTAGGCCTCGAGTGGCTCTCCAGACTAAGGCGCTATGATCTGAAGGTGACGAGTTTGAATCTTGTTCATGCTGTTTGCCATCGACAGCCAGGCCTTGAGAGAGCAGAATTGGCTGTGTTCTCTCTTTGGGTGGGCAAGATAGAGTAAACTCCCTAGTACTATAAACAATGTGGACTGACTTGGGCATCCACCGGGTGATCCATCAGAACCAGGGATCTGTGCTTTCCTCCAAGTGAACTAGCGCTAGCAAGTGATAGGGAGAGTTGATAAAAGGGGCGGGGTTAATTGTCCACTAAAATACATTGGGGAGAAAATCAGGGTATCTGAATACCTGTGATCTCTAAACCCTCTAACAGCACAACATCAAGAACCATCATTCATCAGTAGCTGATTTAACCATATGGGCAAGAGATTACTCTGGCAAAGCCCTAAATGTTAACCATGTCCAGAAGTGTTCTCAACCTTACTGAGCTCAGAGGCATCTGAGATGGACCATCACACAGAGGAAACATGTACCATTGTCAGACAAATCAGGATTCAGTGTCTCTTTTGGAAGAAGTGGACATTGTGTGCTCTGGGCCAAATCCAGGACCATCCAAACTGTGATCAACAACAAATCCAAAATCCAGGGTCTGCCATGGCCTGAGGTTGTGTCTCATTAACACTTCTGAACAGTACATTAAGATTTTACAGCAACTTTAAGATGACATCTTTTCTAGAAACATTAATTTTTTCAACAAGACAATGCAAAACCACATGCTGCACACATTACAAAGGCAAAGCTGTTTAAGAGTACTGAGTACCCGCCTGTATGTAGTCCTGGCTTGTCCTCAATAGAGAATGTGTGGAGAACTTTGAAATGAAAAACAATGAAATATTTTGGGATATATTTGGTCACCAATAATCAGATACCTTCAACAGTAAACATTCCACCAATCAAACTCCACTGTTAAAACAGAAACCAATACCCAGTTCATCAATACACACACACAGACACACACACACACACACACACACACACACACACACACACACACACACACACACACACCTGTCAAAAATAAGCTTATTAAAAAAAAAAAAAGTGTCATTCTATTTAAACAATTACTATGTTAACCACTGTCATGTTTTGTCAAGCACTGTCTTGTCCTGTTGAGCACTATGTCTTGTAACCCATAAGAAAAAAAAAAAAAAAAAAAAATATATATATATATATATATATATATATATATATATAT
>BRDA01064747.1:0-18245 GCA_036984385.1 Crenuchus spilurus
GTAGTATCGGAGCACTTTTATGAATACGAGTACAAGTACGCGCACGTGGTATCGGACAGATACCAGATGCTGGTATCGGTATCGGGGCATCCCTAGTCTTGTCTAACTTGTCTGGTTTTAATTAGCTACAACAACAAAACCCAGCTGAGTAGCATTTTATACATTATGTAGAGTCTCTAAAAAAGGTTGCTACAATTCTTTGGTAGTTTTGCTTGTTTTGTAAAATTTGTACGTTTCTGGGAAAGAATGGATTTGTGATTAGCTCACTTGATAATTCTTCTGCAATTTCTGTGTCAGCTGTGCTTCAGTACATTTTGCTACAGACCAAAAAATAAAAGTTCAAAGAGAGGTTGACTAGCCATAGTGACAGTTACAAGTTACAGGATATTGAGCTTAATATTACCACAGACAGTCATTCCTCATTACCTCATGCATGTATGTGTAATTATATGCAAGTCCCTGTTATGTAACCTATAAATGTATGGCAATACTTCCTTCTTGTAGTTTGAGTTAACTTCTCACTACACCGTCTGCTTTGCACTGTATGGATGTGAATGCTTTAAACTGCACTTTATGCATGTGTGGCTTGTCTTGCATGTCTTGCTGTAATGCAGTGAGCAAGGTCCTCTTCGAAGCCCTGACCTTGATAAACGGGAGACGAACAGTTCTTTTTCAGCTAACAGTGAGTGTTTGCACTGCTCTGAATACCCACTGTAACTAATGAATGAACAATTGCTCCTAGCACAACATGTGACAAGCACTTGCAGTCATCAGAGTAGTGCAAGGGTTTATAGCTAACTAATTTGTATGTACCTACATTCTATCGCTTTCTATCGTCTCAGATGAAGAGCAGAGAATGAAAACTGGTCGGTCTTGCTACAGATCTTCATCTTGTGTGGCAGCACTGGGACGGAGATCTCCAGTCCACTCACTCTTAACCTCTGACCTTCCTACTGATCTCCATGATAACCTAAAGGCAGAAAGCCCTACTAATACTATTCAAATGTGTAAGTCTTTATACATACAGTTTGTGTATCTGCAACTAACAGTAACTTCTTTGATCAGTTAACCTGTCAACTTTTATTCAGTCATATTAACAATTGTTATCCCTTTGTTGCAACTTCACTTCAAAGTATAATCTGTGATTCTTCTTTTATAGTCTAACAAAAAATATAAACGATATCACCCCTATGGTTTCTGTACTGCTGATAAATACTTTTATCTTGTTAGAATGGCCACATGTGTCATATGTACATTATAGATTATTATACTCCAGAGGCGAGTAATGCTCTTTTCTGATTGACTGTTAGGTGTCTAGTAATTTTATATAACAGGGCACCAAAAAAAGTATAAACCCAATTTCCAGATTGGGACACTGAAATTTTGTATTTGTTAATTCACTTGAACATTTATTTAAGACAAGACAAAAACGACAAAGTAAAGAGTGTTTTCAGTGACAACTTTAACTCTTTGCAAACAAATGAAGAAATTGACACCTGCAACACACTGAAAAAACTTGGGACAGAGGCAAAATAAGACAAGTACCACTACTTTTCAAGCTCCCACATTTAGGAGTTCACTGGTAACAGATACTGTACGATCAGATTGAGTATAAAAAACCATCCACCAAAGGCCTAAACTTTGTAAGCAGGGATGGATAATAGTACAGCACTTTGGGTCAAACATTGTGAGAGAGTCATTTCAGAGACAATGTTCCTCAATATAAGATTACAAATTTAGGTCTTTCACCATCTACAGTTCAAAATATCATGAAAAGAATCATGTAGTCAGGGGAAATCTCATTGTGTAAAGACCAAAGAAGGAAACCGCTGCTGAATGTGTGTGACCATTGAGTCCTCAGGTGGTATTGTGTGAGAAACCATCATGCTAACGTGATACACATAGCCACATGGACTCATGTACGTTTTGTTGGTCTATCATTTAAAATCTCAATAAAATACATTTACGTTTGTGGTTGTAAGGTGACAAAATGTGAAAAAGTTCAAGGGGTATGAATACTTTCTGGACCCACTGTATATTGTTTGCACAAATAAATACACAAAAATGCCTAAATGTGTGGCAGAAACTCCACTTCCTGTTGTGGTGTTCTTTACCTTCGCCTAATCCATTTATTGCGTGTAACGGGACACCTTGGCGACCTTTCTTCCTTTATTCAAAAACAATCGCCAAAGAAAATGGCATCCTGTTTCCATCATCACAGTGTTGTTCAGATTATCTAAACTTTGTCATTTTTGTATTGTAGCCTTAGTTAGCCGTAATGATTTAAAACATGGAGCTGACTATAATAGCATTGTATTATATTTTATACAGCATATTTTAATACATATGTTTAGAATATACAGGATTTTTGAATATATCTGTTGTCTTTATTGATACTGTTGGATCATTTCTACCCCAGCATAACTATGTTAAAGTTTGAACCAATCATCTCCTTCAATACAGCTTCCAGTTTCCAAAAGCAGCAGGACAAATGTCCAAAAACAGGACAGACATGCAAGGAACTGCAGAGCAAGCTGAACAGTCTTCAGAACCAAGTGGAGGATCTTCAAATAAAGAATCAAGGTAGGAAAATGTGTTTGAATAACAATATAGCCGTTTTCACTGTTATGTAAAAGACATAAAAGTTGATATTTATTCCAGTTCCTTCTGTTTGACATTTTTACAGAAATGACTTCTATGATAAAAACCCAAGAGAAGAGGATGAGGAAAGTCAAAGACACCCTCTAAACAGATAAGCCTCTGGAGTAAATATGGCAAATAAATGTGTTGTTTTTCAACACAAACAAATGTAAAATTGCTGAAAAGCTGAAGAAACAGAAAAGGACATAAAATCATATGAACTTAACCTTTGTCTTCCATTTAGACTGTCATCATTTACAAACACAATTTCAAGCCTCTTGTTTGCTGTTAACATACAGTGCAAAAAAAGAAAGATGAACATTTGCCATTGTAAACTCAAAGAAACACGAGTAGCTGTTCTCCTTTAATAATTCTTCATTTAGAGTACATCTCAATGGTACCACACAGGAATAAGGCCGCATATGTATTTAAAGAACGACTGTCCCCTTGCGTGTCGAAGCTGAGACTGGTGCGTGTGTCCCTCTGGTCCTGTTCTCCTGCTTCTCCTCTAAGAAGAGTGAGCTGAGAAACTGCCAGAAATGATATAAGTAAATCTCAGCTGTGTTCAAATATGGGAATGAATTCACTTTTCATGTTCAGAGAACCAACATAGAAACTTCTCATCTTACCCTGGGCATTCTCAGTCTTTTACTCATGACAAACTGCCTGAAGGCCTGGGTTCCATGAATCTGCTTCAGTTCTTCATCCTGCTCATGGGAAAATATGAATACATCACATGACTAGTTACAGAATGGAAAGTGCTGACTCTGTTTTCACATTTTCATCTGCCTTCACGACTAGTAGCTGTATATAAGCAATGGTTGGTCTGACCTTCTCAGTGAGCTGCTGCTCAGGCTCACTCAAGGCTTCAGTCAATGAAGGGTCTCTCTGTGATTTATTAGCAGGCTGCTTTTTCCATGTTTTAGAGTCTAAATACCGTGTGCCATATGTAGCTTTTACACTGCGAGAATACACCTGGTGTTTTGAGGAAAAAATCTGGTTAGTCCATACAAAAACACATCAACAAATGATCTATGAGTTTAGCATTCATTAGCTCAGAGATTAAATTTGGGTTTGTTTTTGGTGTAGTAAATCATATCGTATTGCTCAGCAAAAAACTGAACTGTTATATCACATTCTGTGGTGGAACGTGTTTCATTTTTTTATACTAATATTGTGTATAATGAGCATTTTGATTATTTCATTAATGTGACCTAAGGACCAGTCTTATTTGAATCAAAGATTATGATTCAAAACTTTTGGCAATTGTCATGCAATTATCTTACCTTGTTTAACTCTGAGACCTTCAGCTGTGTACTGTATGGGTAATCTTTACACAGACAATCCACAGTGGTGCCACTCTCATCTGGTATTTGGTTCTTCTCATAACTACTGAGAAACAGGCTCAGGACAGTGGACTCTGTCAAACTGTTGTCATCGTCACCCTAAAAGGGTTCATCATATAGTCACAGATGAAAGGTTAGCCGCAACAAGAAAATTGTCGAATATATGGTTATCATTCATACTTAACAGACTAGTGGTGCTGTTCCAAGTGCACAGTGGCCAAAGGCTACTCTTTATCATCTTATTAATGATGTTAGAGTTGAATTCTTTTTAAATGATGATATATTGTGTCTTGACTACACCAGTGATTTTGCTGCAGTGCAGTCACTGACCAGTGAGGCGACCCAGTCACAGAAGCGCTTGGTCACTTGCTTGATATCTTCATCCTGAGAGGGTGAGCGCAGGCAATTGTCACTGACCATCTGGTCACCATCTTTAGCACAGGCCTTCTTAACTTCCTGCCATTTATAAGGATTCCTGGAGCCTTTAACTCCCTCCTTTGTGGACCTTTGAACGTGTTGGGAAATGAAAGGGAAATGATTCTGCATTATTAAATTAAGATGTAAACAATTTCAGCTTGTGGTTTACTTGTTTGATGAATTGTGCCAGTCTGCAGAATCTAGCCATGTGAACAGTTTAATTCACTGAAAGTTATATTGAAATTATAAATACATTGCCTGGTGCCTGAGACACTGTTTTTCAGTAGTTCAGCCTAAAACATATTTTTAAAAGCTATGCAGAGCATTTTTGGGTAAAATAGTATTTTTTGATTCCCACTTTAATTTTCAACTTGCATAAAAACATTCAGATCATGTGTTTACTTAAGGTTCGAAGCTTATTGTTTTTATATCAGAATCACAATTTAAGAGAGTGCAATTTTCAAATCACATGAACTGAATTTTCATTTCTTTTATTGTAGCCTACATTGTTAAAAATGTTGTCTTAGGTTTTAAGTTGGGAAATTGTGATCTTCCTATAGATAAGTTTGACCAATCCAGGTCAACCAAACCTCCATTATTTTGACATCACAACCACAACTTATTGGCAGCTTGGCACACTACATTCAGTGGTCAGGCCTGAACGTTAACTTTAAAAATAATCACATTGTAATTGCAATATTAATTCATAAATGGCTGTTAAATACAGTGAGGAAAATAAGTATTTGAACACCCTGCGAATTTGCAAGTTCTCACACTTAGAAATCATGGAGGGGTCTGAAATCTTCATCTTAGGGGCATGTCCACTGTGAGAGACATAATCTAAAAGAAAAAATCTGGAAATCACAATGTATGATTTTTAAATAATTTATTTGTATGTTACTGTTTCAAATAAGTATTTGAACACCTGCCAATCAGCAAACATTCTGGCCCTCAAAGACCTGTTAGTCCGCCTCTAAAAGTCCACCTCCACTCCACTTGTTATTCTAAATTAGAAGCACCTGTTTGAGGTCGTTAGCTGCATAAAGACACCTGCCCACCCCACACAATCAGTAAGACTCCAACTACTGACATGGCTAAGACCAAAGAGCTGTCCAAAGACACCAGAGACAAGATTGTAAACCTTCTCAAGGCTGGAAAGGGCTACGGGGAATTGCCAAGCAGCTTTGTGAAAAAAAATCAACTGTTGGAGCAATTATTAGAAAATGGAAGAAGCTAAACATGACTGTCAATCTCCTTTGGACTGGGGCTCCATGCAAGATCTCACCTTGTGGTGTATCAGTGATCCTAAGAAAGGTGAGGAATCAGCCCAGAACTACATGGGAGGAGCTGGTCAATGACCTGAAGAGAGCTGGTATTACTCTTTCCAAGGTTACTGTGGCTAATACACTAAGACATCATGGTTTAAAGTCATGCATGGCAAGGAAGGTTCCCCTGCTTAAATCCGCACACGTCCAGGCCCATTTTAAGTTTGCCCATGACCATCTGGATGATCCAGAGGAGTCATGGGAGAAAGTGCTGTGGTCAGATGAGACAAACTTTTTGGTCTTAATTCCACTCGCCGTGTTTGGAGGACGAAGAATAATGAGTACCACCCCAAAACCACCATGGGTCGTGGCTGGGTCTTCCAACATGACAATGATCCAAAGCACACAGCCAGGATAACCAAGGAGTGGCTCCGTAAGAAGCATATCAAGGTTCTGGAGTGCCTTAGCCAGTCTCCAGATGTAAACCCTATAGAAAACCTTTGGAGGGAGCTCAAACTCCGTGTTGAAAAAACCTGACTGATCTGGAGAAGATCTGTATGGAGGAATGGGCCACAATCCCTGCTGCAGTGTGTGCAAACCTGGTGAAAATCTACAGGAAACGTTTGACCTCTGTAAAGGCTACTGTACCAAATATTAACATTGATTTTCACAGGTGTTCAAATACTTATTTGCTCTGTCATGTGGTTTTATGTTTTATGTCATGCTTGGTGTAATTGTCATGTATAAAGCCTGCCCAGTGTTACTCCATCTTGTCCATCATTGTCTACAGTATGTTGTAAATGTCAGAGGGTTTGGTTTCTGTTTGCATGTTCAATAAATACCTTTTGTTGAGATCCCTCTGCTGCATCCTTTCTTTTCGTCTCCACCTTGCACAGTTAATAACACTGAGATACTGAATTTCTGATTATCATATGCTATAAATCATACTGATTAACATTAGTTTGAATTATGTCACTTTACATGTAATGAATATAAAATATATGGCCGTTTGCCTTTTTGAATTAAATTATGAACAAAAATGACTGGAAAAAAACATTTTCACAATATTCCAATTTTTTTAGATGCACTAATATATCCTTAAATACTGCATCAGAAAAACACATACAAGAATATAATTCTGTTTTGATGGTGACCAAACATACTGTTGGGAGATAAAGTGTCTCATAAAGATAGGACCTGTGTCAAGGTGAGAAAGTTAATTTTTTTTTACTATTTCAGAACAGGGATTTGTGTGGTTACTCAGATCTCTTATAATTTCCTGTATTCGACTGATTTTATCTGCATCATATTCAAGTTATCAGTGTCTTTAGCTCCTTAAAATCAATATTTGTGTCAGTGACGATGTTCATATCAGTCACATGCTATTATCAAGGATTCATGGACTGATTTGGCCTTATGAATCATTGCACTTACATTGTGTTCATAGATGGCTTTGTAATCTCCTCTTTTAGAATCTCTTGGGTTTGGTCTTCACGTGTTTCCACATTCTCTTCAGTACACTTCTCCTCTTCTGCAAAACAGATAAGATCTGACTCCCTCTTGACATGTATCTCCGGGTCCAGGACAGAGAGTACGTCATCAAATAACTGTTTAAAGGAAGTTGAAGTCAAAGTACTTAGCATTTCCCATTTGCTTGTCCATACTTAGTTCAGCTGTGAAGGCAAGAACTGTTTCATGAATTAATTTTATCTTTGTTCTGTAAACGACTGAATGGCTTGAGGAATTCCAGGAATGGCTGTAGAAGCCATTCTCAGTCTTTTTGTTTGGTCTATGCTGGAACAAATCAAACACAATGATGCTGACAGACAGAACTACTTAGGGTCCATTACTGGAGATCTGGGCTTTGGTTCTGTATCCTGAATACTGTTTAGCTGCATATGCTTTTACCGCCAATGTCTTCATGTCAAATGTACAGACGTTTACCTCAGGTTACCATTGTCACTTAGTTTAAGTCTCCTCAAAGATGTTTGAAAAGAAAGTAATGTTTCAGTACTTAAATTTGACAGTCAATTCTAATACAAATAAGTTGCACCAATTTATAACACTGTATTGTGCTGACAACAAGAGTTCTGTATGTACTGTATAACTGATCATTTGTAAATGTGTCTGTTATAAAATAAACATGTGGAGTTAAAGACAATGGTGAGTGTTTTTAGTTTAGAGTCAGAGTATTTATTTGATATCAAGTATCGTAATAAGATTAAGATTCACCAATTTGCCACTGTGATTTTTCACACAACGGAATTTGACCTCCACATTTAATCCTTTCGTCCAGTGAAACACACACACACACACTAGTGAACACACTAGACTGTGAGAATTTGTGCCCGAAGTGGTGGGCAGCCCTTATCCACCGGCGCCCGGGGAGCAGTTAGGGGGTTAGGTGCCTTGCTCAAGTCATGTCCTGTCTGGGGATCGAACTGGCGACCTTCTGGTCACAAGACCAGATCCTTACCACTAGGCCATGGCTGAGTACTCTTTATTCACTAGGGCACACTTTGTACGCTACTTTTATAGTGGATTTTTTGGGACTGTTATAGCACACTGGATTTTCTACCTTGTTTTTCAAACACCACTAAAAATGTCAGAACCTCTAAAGTGCACTATTTAGTGAACTGGGCTGTTTCCAATTCACCACCTGATTCTTCAAAATCATATAAAACTAAGTAACTGATTGTCTCTGCTGTCCTGTGAGTAATGTAAGACTTACTTCAGGTTGCAGGCCACTGGTTAAGTGAGGATACAGGGCCAGTGGGTGAGTTTTAAGCTTCTGCTCCACTGTCTCCACGTACTGGCGCCGGGCTTGGCGCAAGCAGTTCATTTTGGAGAAGCATGCCTGCTCTTTGGTGAAGCGTTTCTGTAGTAATGTGGCTGGTTGGGTCCGGTTTTTCAACCCAAACACTGGAGGGCCAGTCCTGTGTTGTGGCTGAGTAAAGGGCAGGTCACCCCAGGTTGCTGGGTATCCATCTCTAAAATCATCATGATCCAAGGTCAAAAATCGCCAGCCACGGCCATCCAGAGCCCCACACAGCTGCTGCTTCTTCACTGGTTCATTCAAGCATTTGGTGCGCAATCTTTCCTTATACCTGGATGGACAATATGACAAATTTTAGCATTACTGTAGTAATTGACTAAACACTACATGTTATGTTTGTATGCTATGTCTTTACGTATTAAAGTTGGTGCTTAAACAACACTGGTTCACTGTTTGTATATTTGCACAGAAAGTATAATAATGAGACCTGGTTAGTCAGATTTAGTGCACTACAGTATGAAATATTGAATAAAATCTCAGAAAAATGAAACACTGATGCATATTGTGTGTTATAAAAAGGTATTGAAGCACCACATTGTGCACCCCTACTTATATCTGTACAAGCAGAAAACTACTAATATACATGGTGAATTCAGGTATGGAAGTTTGTTTATGCCTCTTATAATCATTAAAAATCTTGGCCATTTGCTAGGACTGTATCACTTGGCACCTGCACACAGTGCCAAAGCTACCAGTATCTGGTTTAAGGACCATGGTATCCCTGTTCTTAATTGGCCAGCAAACTAGCCTGACCGTAACCCCATAGACAATCTATGGGCTATTGTGAAGAGGAAGATGCGATACACCAGAACCAACAATTCAGAAGAGCTCAAAACACCTGAGCAGTGCCACAGACTGATCGACTCCATGCCACGCCGCATAGCTAACACAGACTAACACAGGCCTCTTCTGATGCATGTGAAGTCAAGCTCCACCTCTTTTCAAACTGCTGCCGATACATCACTGCCGGGCAGAGGAAAGCACAGAATGGATTCCATCAGTTCTGATGAATCGTCTGGCAGACACCTGAGCCAACCGACATTACTTAGTAGTGATGGAGAGAGCATGGCCAATTTTGCTTGGGCCTTGGCTGCCAATGGCAAGCAGCAAGACCTAGAATTCAAGCTCCTGATCCTTAAATCATAGTGACAGTGGCTTAGTCCGCTGAGCCACTCAGAGCCACTCTGAGTTAAGTCTCATAATATCTCAAAATAATGAGAACACATGCCAAAATAATGAAATAACAGTTCACTTAAAAATTTTATATTAAGTGGTGGAAGATGACTTCCATATCCAGTCCAGAATAATGTATCAATACTAGTGAGCGACAAATCAAAAGATTTGTTTGAATTGCTTAGTTTGGGACTTCTAGGCTATAATGCTCATATTTTCTGTCTAGCTCAATAGACAGGAATACTGGAATCTGACCCCAGAAATATATTACTAATAGTCTATCAGCTGATATGAGGTTACACACACATTGGGAAGTCATTACATCATCATTAACACTCATTAAAAATCAGAGAGCGATGATTTGATTGAAGTAATTTTAGTGCACTAGACAAAAATTCAGTCATATTTGATCATTTTACACTTCACACTTTATTAACTATTTTTGCTGTAGATCTACAAGAATGATGGCACATCAATTAAACATCCTGCAACTTCTCCACCCAAACTTACAACTTTTAACAGTGGCTTTACTTTTAAAATCGAACCACTTTCATATTAATGTTGTATAAGTATTCAGACATTAGTATACATATACACCACAGCTATGAAGTATTAAAGTGCATGTGAAGTACAGTTAGCATAAAGTTCTAGATAGTACCAAACGGTTATTTGGCATGTAACAGTAGTGGAACCCTTTTTGGCACTATATAGAAACCTTTCTAAAGAGTTCCATATCAAACATTTATGGTGCTACAAAGAACAATGTTTTGTTTTGCCCAAAATGTATTTTGTCATTTTCTAAATTTTATAGAAAATTCTTTAAAATGTATTTTTTAAAGAAAATTTACTGATGACCTTAAAAGAGATGGTTCTTCAAGAGTTCTTTAGTAAAGAAAATGGTTCTATATAGAACCATGAAGACTCAAAGAATCCAAAGGGTACTTTGCATGGTGAAAGGGGTCTTCAAAATGATGAGGAATATGCTGTACATGGTGGTACATATATAGATAATATTTGAAAATGGTCCTATATAGCACCAAAAATGGTTCTATAATTTCTAACCATTTTGGGGGCTATATAGATTCATTTTCAAAAAGGTTTTGCATAGAACCATCTACAACGCTTTCCTCATCAGTCTGAAGAACCCTTTCCCCATGGAAAGAACCCTTTAGATAGTCAAAGAGTTTTGTGTGTGTTTTTCAGACTGATGATGAATGTGTTGTAGAAGCTTCCATGTAGTTTTTTGAAAAAGGTTCTATATAGGTCCCTCAAAGGGTTCTGCTACTATTATGATGTCAAGCTTGCAATAATACAGGAACCCTTTTGGAACCATTTTAATAAAGCTTCTAGACAGATCCATCTACAACACATTCTTCATCAATCTGAAGAACCTTTTAATTTGTAAGGGTTTATTTATGTGCTCATGGTTCTATGAGTAGCTATTTTCTTTAGAAAACCAATCTTTTTTTAAAGCATAGATGCTTCTCTATACATAATTAAAAAGCTTTTTCCAAGTGGCACCAAAAAAGCGTTCTTCTTTTATTACAAGCTTGTCAATAGCAGAACCCATTTTGGTGCTGTAAAGGCCCTTTTTCAAAGAGACTTTGTATTGAACCATTGTCAATACAACCTTCATCAGCCTGAAGAACCCTTTATTCATGCAAAGATCAACCATGGTATATAACCATTTTCTTGAAGAACCATGTTTTTAAGAGTCTCGGCTCCTGTTTAATATGTTTTAATGATCTATTTTACTCACCAAGGATGCACAGCAGGACTCTCTTCAAGTCCTACAGGACATTTTCTGTCTGTCATTCTGCAGCTGTTTTTGTAGTGTTTATCACATTTGACTGAATGATCTGTCCTGTAGGTTGTAATGTACAGAGAATCATCTGTAACTTGAAAACTGCTACAGGATTTGTTTAGTTTACAGCTATTCAGAGGAGACCGAGTGCTTGTGGTTGCTATGGCATCAGGCCACGCCTACACCAGGAATAAAGCACCACTAGGGGGCGCACTGTACTCAAAAACATCTGTATACAATGTAAAGAAATGAAAAGTATTTCCTTCCTTACTAGAAATTATCCATCCATCCATCCATCCATTATCACACCCGCTTAATTTTTTGAAATGATTTCTTAGGAAATAATGTCTTATTTGTGTTAGTGTCTCCAGATTTAAGGTTTGTAATGAACGGGATTCAATCTCACCACATCCTGTGTATATAATAATAATAATAATAATAATAATAATAATTAATAATATCATAATCATCATCATCATAACTTTATTTCGACATACAGTAAAAAAAAAAAAAAAACTACACATTTGACAACCCAGTATTACAATGTCAAGATTGTTACAGTAAAGGAACCCTTTTTGAACCATTTAAAGGATTATATAGATCCATTTATAACACATTCTTTATCATTCTGAATAACCCTTTAATTAAGTTTTATGTACATGTTTATAGTTTTATATATAACCATTTTCATCACTAAAGAACCCTTGAAGATCCATCTTTTTAAGAGTGTAGATGCTTCTACACAGCAGCATTTTCAAAATGGTTCCATGTGTCACCAAAAGGGTTCCTCTATTATTTCAAACTTGTCAATGTAACAATAGCACAACCCATTTTGGTGTTGTATAGACCCTTTCTCAAAACGTTTCTATATAAAACCATTGCCTACACAATGTTCATCAGTCTGAAGAACCACAGGCCTGAACATTTAGGACCAATAGAAGTATCTTATGTAATGAATGTAGAATTGTACTGGTAGCCAATGCAAATGATTTGGTTCGGGTGTTATGTGCTACACTCTTAAAAGAAATTATTCTTGAAGTTTTCTTTAGTAAAGAAAATAGTCCTATATAGAGCCATGAATACTCAAAGTGTTCTTCAAATTGATGAGGAATGTTTTCTAGATGGATCTATATAGAAGCCTTTTGAAAATGGTTCTATATAGCACCAAAAAGGGTTCTTCTGTTATTACAATCTTGACATCATTACAGCAGAATCCTTTTGGGGGCTATATAGAACCATTTAGACCATATAGAACTTATTTCACCATGGAAAGAGCCCTTTATCCATGAGCAGTGTTCTTTGAATTTTCATGGTTCTATATAGAACCATTTTCTTTACTAAAGGACCCATAAAGAACCATATTTTTAAAGAGTGTACCATCATCTGGTGTGTGTGAGGACCCCATAGAGTTCTGGACATATCAAAGGTTCTTAAACCAGATGGGAAGCCTAAGAGGTTAGAGTAATACCATCTAGATGAAATAAAAGCAAGCAATAAACGCAATATAGTTACAGAGTCTGGCAATGTTTTTAAAATGAAAAAAGGGAATTTAAGTGATATTATCAATAAGGGTCTTCAAAGAGAGGGTGGAATCCAAAATAACACCAAGATCACAAACCTGGGGCACAGAGGATGTGATAAAACAAGAGATGGATAGTGTGGGATGACCAGTTACATTGCTACATAAATTGCCTCGGATTTGTTGTTATTTAATTTAAGCAAGTTAACAATCATCCTAATGTTGTTTGTAAGTAGTTCGTCTTTGAGGTAGGAGGTAGTATAACAAAGGGTCGTGATATGAATCTGAGTGTCATTCACATAACAATGAAGCTGGACACCATTCTGTCAGACTATCACCAATAAAAAGAAGTGGGCCAAGCACTGAGCCCTGATGGACACCACAGGAAAGGGATGACGTGAAGCCTGAAGCTTCTAAGATATACATATTGTTATCGTACTTATTGTAAGATACGAGCAAAACTATGCAAGTGTCATATCAGTGATACTAATCCAAGTCTCCTACCAGTAAAGAAGCATATCATGGCACACTGTATCAAATGTTGCCCTGAGATCATGTGAAACAAGCCCAGAAACAACTGTCATCAGAATCTCATTCATCACCTTATCCTGAGCAGTTTCAGTACTATGGTTTGCTCTGAACCCAGACTGAAATTACTCAATAGAGATGTTTGGAGGTCAGATGTTCATTGAGTTGCCCTGCACCTTCTAGTAACTTGCTTACAAAAGGGAGATTAGAAATGGTACAATAAATATTAAAATTGTAATAGTGGCCAATTCTAAATTAGAAAGAACAAAACCAGAGCTAAAATATCCACTGATAAGGTGTATAGTAAGTGGGAAGTAGGTGATTGACATGCCTTGGCCAGGGTGTGGGCATGGGGTTCAGGCTAGAGGTCATCGACCTGGAACCTTTAATAAGTCTGGTCACAAAGAAAATTTCACAGGATGGAAAACGGTTCGATAATCATTAACTAGAGGAGGGAGCATGGGAGGTGGGAGGTCCAAAAGTAAATGTTACCCTCCTTCTCATTAAAACACGCCAGAAAGTCATTACTATGTTCTGATGAGGAGGTTAAATGATGTTCACAGAATTAGTCTGTCTTCCCAGCTAACAAAGAACGTCGTAAGAATATTCAGCAATGTTTTTAAAACATCCAGGAAAGTTTGCCTGTGACCTTACGTAAATAATGTTCCTGTAGCGTTCTGGAAACATACAGCGTTTATGGAATGTTCTCACATAACGTTCCCAGTTAGGCAAACTAACGTTATGGCAACGTTTGAAGTAACAGCGAGTCGTTTTTATTGGATGTGAATATAATGACGTCAGCCCATTTGAGTGGGAGGAGTCGACCGTTAAAATTAAACGAGAGGACCTTCAGCACAAACAGCGTAAAGCTAAGTCAGCTCACGTTAACTTCATATCATTTATGTTTTCTAAATTAGCTGTTTGTTTAATATTTGTGTTTCAAACGATTTTGAAAGAAATTTTTCTCTGTGTATGGTATTTTAACCTATTGTAGGATAAGTCCTCATAATGTTGCAGCAA
This sequence comes from Crenuchus spilurus, assembly GCA_036984385.1. Taxonomy (NCBI): domain Eukaryota; kingdom Metazoa; phylum Chordata; class Actinopteri; order Characiformes; family Crenuchidae; genus Crenuchus; species Crenuchus spilurus. Next base: position 14,549 of record BRDA01064747.1, read on the forward strand.
CATTACTGGAACATTAAAAACGTTAAATAAAAATGTGTAGAAACATCAAGAAAACGTTACGGGCAAAATTTATAACGTATGTAATGTTCAGAAACCATTCTACTAACCAAATATTGTTTGCTGGGTTCCCCTTGTTCAACGCAGTTTTATACATACATACATATATATATATATATATATATATATATATATATATATATATATATATATATATATATATATATATATATATATATATATATAATGATATTTTTATATTACAGGATATTCTGTCATCTTAGTTTTCTCTAAAATTAATTCTAATGTTAGAACGTCTACCTAAGGCATCTCCAACATTATTGTTCTGCTGTGTGACTATAAAGGTTTTTGGTGGTCATGGTACATTTTAAAGTAGCCCAAAAACCAACATGCTTGTAATTACTGACGCCTGCACTGTTATCACATAAACCCAAACACACTTTTGATATGATGACAGGCAAATCTGCTCTGATCACTTACTAATAACAGTGTGAACAATCATCTCAGCACATTTGACTGCAGTCTGAATGTAGCCTATGTTTAGTCTGCGCAGGAACCCTTATGTGTATCACATCACTGGTTGTGGCTGGGTCAGTCCTGCTCTTAAAGTGGTAGTAGTCTGTACATTTTAGTGTTTGCCCTGCTTACAGCTGTAATTGTAATGTTTTGTTTGTTTGTTTGTTTGTTTGTTTTGTAAATACTTTTTATACAACTTCAATCAACTTTCCATTGAAGGGAGTAAATAATTGTCATTGGCATGAGCTTGTTGTGCCATTTTTGCAGATATTATTTCATATTGTATTATAACAATTAAGAATATATTTCTTTATTTTTAGTGTCTCGTGTTTAGTTTCAGTTTTTTACTGAACACTGTGGTGTTTGGAGTGTGACTGCTTTTTGAGAAGCTCCTTGTAACTGAAGTTTGCTTACAATCATCTCCAGACTATCCTGGGTGACGTGGTGATGTGGCACAAGCTTGTAAAATGACTTCTTTTGTGGTCTTGACCTGCCTGTCCATCATTGTTGCAGATGTAGTGATGCCACATGAGAATCATCTTTGTTCACCTAACTTAGAACTTATTGGCCTGTTGCAATAATGAATCTTTTTCAAAGCTATTTTAGCTACTTTTGTTTTATTCTGCTGCTCTTTTTGCTCCGTAGGCTCTGTGTGAGGCTGTGTGTTAGTGTAGATGTGTTGATATGTTGAGGATGAGTTATTTTTGCTTACTTTTCACCCACTACTTTTCCTTGTAATGCTCTTATAAGGCTGAAAAGTGACTTTTCTAATCAATTTAGCATAATTAAGAAATGCTAAGAAGAACCAAGACTTAAGACGAGAGCCCGTCCTTGGCTAAGTCTCACCACTTAGTGGGATTTATGCTACAAGTAGGACAAGTTGATAAGTCAGATTAAGGGCATTCCACACATTTCTGAGTCCTGTACAGATGTTGTCTGTGTGGGGCCCTTCCTCCAATTAAAATAGAGTTTTTAGACTAGTTTTAGTGTCTTGTGTTTTGCTATTCCCCCTGCTGTAACACTCCTGTAACAACTGAAATGATCAGAGATAGTCTTTTGCAGTCTTTCGTGGAGATTGTGATCAAAACTAGGTGTCTGGGTGTATCATACCTGAGTAAAATTGGGTGGGATGGGTATGAGCTTTATGATATGGACACACCTATTCTCAAGTCACTGGACCTTTTTCTGAAATAAAGGGAGAGGAGCTATGTAATTGACTGGTGTTGGTCCACTGTGTTATCAAGTCCAAAGTCAGCACAGCCGTCGACCAGGACATTTTAGAGCACTTCATGCTTCCATCTACTGACAAGCTTTAATTGAGATGCGGATCTCATTTTCCAGCAGTACTTGGCACCTGCACACACTGCCAAAAATGCCAACATCTGGTTTAATAACCACAGTATCACTGTGCTGGGCAGTAAACTCACCTGACCTAAACACCACAGAGCATCTATGAGCTACTGTCAAGAGGAAGATGAGAGACACCAGACCCAACAATGCAGACGAGCTGAAGGCCGCTATCAAAGCAACCTGGGCTTCCATACCACCTCAACAGTGCCACAAGCTGATCACCTCCATGCCACGCAGCACTGATGCAGTAATTCATGCAAATAGAGCCCTGACCGAGTACTGAGTGTATACTGTACATACTTTTCAGTAGAACAACATTTATGTGTTAAAAATCACTCATTCCTTCTTTTTTCTCTCTCATTCTTTCTCTCTCTCTCTTTCTTTCATTCTTTCTCTGTCTGTCTTTCTTTCTGTCTCTTTATTTATTTCTCTATCTTGCTTTCTTTCTCTTTTATTCTCTCTCTCTCTCTCTTTCTTTCATTCTTTCTCTGTCTGTCTTTCTTTCTGTCTCTTTATTTATTTCTCTATCTTGCTTTCTTTCTCTCTCTCTCTCTCTCTCTCTCTCTCTCTCTCTCTCTCTCACTCTCTTTCTGTGTGTGTGTGTGTGTGTACATGTACATGTGATGAAGGCTTGGCTTCATGGCCAGGAATTGAGTTTACATTTGGGGAAAGAGACAGAAGAAGCTCTGTTTTCAGCCAAACTCTCAGTTTATCTTCAGCAAGTAGGACAATACTGTCCTCTCATTCGTTTTATTACAAACTCAGTTTTAAAGCTGCACTTCTCACTGAGCACACCCAGTTAACAGAGTTGACATAATGATACATTATCTGCTGTTAAATTATTTTATTACATAATTACTTTAAATTTCAAACAGTAGTAGATCATAAATGTAAATAAGAGAATTAGTATGTAATAAAAACACAAATCATGAGATAACGTGATGATAACAGCAGCACAGTCTGTTAGTTGTATCACACATCTTATAGCTGACAAAAATAACAGCATTTCTGGAATTTTAGTCACTAAATATGTAACTTACACTCATAAAGCTAATGAAGAGCTGATATGTACTGTGAACAGTATGTGAATTTATGAGGGTGAGATAAAAATGATGCACACTCTAATACATTTATTTTAATCAGTTTTCAGAAAAGACAAATACATTATTTTTCAAGATAATCTCCTGCTTTTCAACACACTTTGTACATCTATCAACAAGCTTTCACATTCCCTCATTATACATGTGTTTGGTTGAGCTGTGAGTCATTAATGCTCCACTGTCTTCACCTCTTCAGACATGACTCCCCATCCTCTTCTTTCAGACCCAGAAACTGTCAACATCAATTTTCCAGTTGATGGTTGACTTCTGAAATGTGTTGACTGGGTAATGTACATGGTAATTAAATATATGCTACATATACAGCATCAAATGAAAGGTTCTTGAAGGAATGTGGTTCTTATATGACATCCTTCTCCTGAGATCGCTACCTTGCCGTGGTGGAGAAGCTTGAGAGAACCTTTGAATCTAAGAGCGATACCATCTGGAGCTATGCTCCTGGTAGGGCCACCCTTGATGGTAAGGTCAAAGAGGAGGTTCCAGACAAAGAGCGATCACACTCCCCATTCAACGGGACCTGGAACTGTGGGCTGCAGCATGGTCCTTACAGCTTTTGGTGTTAAGATGCTTAGCTGCTAATAACACTGGATGTTGATGAGGTTTTTATGATGAGGTGTATGCTAGGTGCAACTTAGCATAACATCGAGTCGACTGCAGGGCTGACAAGAGATTGGGATGCTTAGTCAGTCTATTTA
>BRDA01064750.1:0-18492 GCA_036984385.1 Crenuchus spilurus
TCTTCGACCTTACCATCAAGGGTGGCCCTACCAGGAGCATAGCTCCAGATGGTATTGCTCTTAGATTCAAAGGTTCTCTCAAGCTTCTCTACCACGGCAAGGTAGCGATCTCAGGAGAAGTACAGTCCAAACATAAGTGTAAAATTGGGGGTAATATGTTGGAGTGAAGTTGACTGAAAAGTATTGGGTGATAAAATTATTCTACATGCTTTTAACAGTTAATAAAATATTTAATAATAATATGTAATAATGTATTATTTCTTTACTGATAAATATACATTTTATAATTTCATTATTAATAACAGTAGTTATTATTAGTATATTATTAATAGTAACAAGTAAAATATAAATCATAATTTGTAAGTAATGTATTGTAATAATAATAATAGTTATCAGTTAGTTTAATAATAGTAATGTAATTCATAATATTAATTTATGTTCCAGCACCCCTCACCGCCGGTCATGTCCCCCCGAAATCTCAAGGCTATTTTTCAAAACTAAATTTGTTTGGTTTGTATTCTATAAAAGTGGGTCATGACTTAATGACCATGTGGAAATGTGGGTCCCGGGCTAAGACCAGTTGAGAACCTCTGCTCTAAATTGTCTATCTGAGTGTGTATGTATGTGTGCGTGTGTGTGCACCCAGCGATGGATTGATGCCCTGTCCTGGGCTTAGTTGAATTGTGTACTGCCCTGCACCCAGTGAGTGGGTAGGGGACTAACTGGTGATTATATTATATGAGCAAAGAACTGCATTTATTGTGTTAATTCATATAAACAAATCAACTTCAGTTAATACATGAAAATGGCATATGTTCATGCAGTACAGATGAGCCTTGTAAAAAATTTATTATTATTATTAATTCTGTTGGGGTGTTGTTGGACAACATAAAACTTAAAGCTAACCATACTGTGAAATAACTCAAACAGTAAATATACAAAGAAGCCTTTCCTGATCAGCAAAAGACCCTTCAGGTATTCAGAAGGTTCTTTGAGTGTTCCATCCATCTATTATCCTATCCGCTTAATCCTGATCACAGTTGCCGTTAGTCCCCCTGCAGGGCATTACACTATCCTAACTAAGCTCAAGCTAGGGTGCCAGTCTATCGCTGGGTACAAACACACACAAAGATACATTTTAGAGTACCCAATTCACATGACCTCCATGTTTTTGCACTGTGGGAGGAAAGTCATACGTACGCAGGGATAACATCAAAACTCCACCCAGATGGGGACATGAACCAAAGCCCTCAGTGCTGAGAGGTGAGCGTGCTAATCACCAAGCCACCATGCACCCTCTTTGAGTGTTCATAGCTCTATATAGAACCAGTACATTTACCAAAGAAACCTTGAACAACCCTTGTTTAGAGTGTAGTTTTCCAAGTCATCAAATACTACAGCAGCAAATTCCTTTTAAAGTAAGCTCTTTTATTGCCTGTGGCTACATTAAATTCTCCAGGGCAATTGTGCATGCAGTTGAAAGACTTCATTACAGTTTATGGATTACATTTGTGATGTTATCACACTTTATGTACATGAATGGAACAAAAATTGATCTTTTGTTGAAGAGAAATGTAAGAACAGTCTTGGGTCTTAATGAATCTACTTACTTTTGTAAAGTATAAATAGTGCATGCATTTTAAGAAGTTGCTAAAATTCATCTGTATGGCTGTACGATGTAGAGAGGAAGAGTTTTTTTTATAGCCAAGAGTATGTGGACAACCAAAAACTGAATGTGTTTGATGAGCAACTCATTTGAATATCCCTACTGTTACTGGAACAGCCTCCACTCCACTAGTTTTATGGTGGACAGCAAAACCAGGCTCTGAGTCATCTTTCCATCTTTCCTTACAATGGTGTTCACTGAGGTTAAGGTGATGGCTATAAGGGCAGTCTAAAATGTATATGTATGCTATATGCTCTATGATATGCAGAGTGCAGTGTTGGTGTGCTGTACATTGTTCTAGCTGGTACTGCACACAGTGATCTCACTATAAGCAAATTGAAAGGAATCTAAAGTGAATCTATATTTCTATATTTATTTATATTCTCTTATAACTCCCACTGCCAACACTCCTGTGGTTCAAAATTAAATCAATCAAAACTTTAGTTATATATACTTTTCAGACTATATAACTATATAAACAATAAAAGTTACGTGAAAATATAAAATGTAACAGTATGGAATAAAAGTAAAACTGATCAGTAATAAAATATAAAAGTAATTTTAAAAGAATCAAAATATACAAAACTATATATATATATATATATATATATATATATATATAAAGAATATATACATAAATAAAGGAAAAATATTAAAACTAAAATTATGAAATGCATATATACTTTTTAATTTGGATTTAAATGAATATTTTCAGCTGCTTTCAGCTCTACTGGGAGGCTGGTCCAGCAGTTTTATTGTAATAACTAAAATCAGCATCACTAAAAGTTTTTGTCCTGCTTTGAAGAACAACTAAAAGTGTCAATGGAGGTTGTGAGAGACCTTCCTAGTTTATAATGTGAAAACATATTTTGATAGTCTGGTGCCATGTAGTACTTTCTAAACTAATAAATGAATGTTAAAATTAAACAGCTAGCCAGTGTAACCACTTTAAAATATGTGCTCTCATTTTGGTCATAGTCAGTACTCTAGAGTCAGAGTTCAATTGTAGTTGTGTGATTTGATTAATTGATTTCACAATTGTTTCAATTTTGTTAATCAAATAACACTTTTCAGTGCAGAATTTGTGCTGAATATCTGAAAAGTTAAAGTAATTTTAACACACCTCCTAAACCAGGGATAAAACAAAGCGTAAATAACCGGATTAATAGCAGAATTAAGATAAACAAGCATCAAGACTATTTGAATGGATTCTTCTTCAATTTGCACTGCATTACCTAATACACTATATGTGAAATAGGGAAATAGACAAGCCATGAACACAGACACTAAAATACCAAGAACTTTAGCTGCTTTTCTTTCTGATTTCATAAAGTTGGTCATGTTCTGGTTTCTAGTGTGAACATTAAGGTGTCTGATAGCAGTGGCGTGTTTCCTTACAATAATAAAAACTTGAGAATACAGCGTGATTATTATAGCACTTGGGAAAAACACTTTTAGGATAAGATCAATCAGAGACCAGACCTCATCATATAATAAAAAGCAGGAGCTGGGACACATCAACAGACCAGCATAAAATCCACCGAAGTACTGAATCCCAACATGGTAGAACAACAATAGAAACCAGTTACATAGAACCACAATGCACATTGTGCTCACAGAGACAACTTTAGTGTAGATAAATGGATTAGACAGAGCGAAATAGCGATCGATGGCAATGAGAGCAACATTAAATATTGATGCAGTTGTGAGAAAATATGAAGTCAGTATAGAACATAAACAGTAAACTGAATTAAAAATCCAACAAGATTAGATCATCCATATTAACGCTGTCGGCATCACAAGAGCTCCCACCAGAAAATCAGACACAGCCAGAGAGAGGATAAGCATGTTAGTTGGTGTGTGGAGCTGCTTGAAGTGACAAACAGAGATGATGATGAGCAGATTTCCAAACACTGTTAGCAGAACAACAGCAGCTGCAGAAACATACAATAATACATACACAGTAGATACAGATCTCTCTGGACAAGAAAAACTGAGGCATCGATCAGTTTGGTTGCTTCCCATATCACCCCAAATTTAACTGCTCAAAAAATAAAGCAGATTTTTTTTGTTGAGAAATGGTAGTGAAAATAATAAGTTCTTAAGAGTCCATGTTCATGGTCAAAAGTACTATTGCTTAGGGTAGCAGCACATCTATTTGTATTATTTCAAAGCTTAACACACCTCCTAATTTGAATAATAGCTTGAGAAATTATGTCATAGTTTGCTGGCTAAGCAAAAAAAATTTCACTGTGGGAACACAACAACTTGTAAGTAACAAATGTAGCTGTGTTTTGACAGAGCAGTCTATTAGTTCTGCAATAAAGACTTAGGAACAGAAGTGAGAGAATAATGATAATTGAATCCATCTTAAGATATACAATATATTGGAACCTTGGTTTTCTTCATTAATCTGTTTGAAAGTGACTGATGATAACCAAAAAGAATGATAACTGAAGCAATATTTCTCATAAGAAATAATGTAAATCCAATTAATCTGTTCTAGACCTTCCAAAATATGAACAAAAACACATTTTATATAGAATTATTATAGTTTTATATACATAAAATAATGATAAATAAATAAAAAAGACTAATAAAATCGATAAATTAACATTTAACATCACTCTTATGGGTTTACACGCTGTAAAACATGCTGGTGTGGTCCAAACACCTTTGTCTTGTACCACCATTCTTGGGGTTCTCAGTCACTATTTGTTTCCGCACCTGGTGTCAGGCAAAACTTTTAATATGACATGTTTTAGTTTGTTTTGAGCATTATCAAGGAGAACGATGAAAAGCAAAGAAAGAATGAAGGACAATGTGTGGGTAGATGGTTTGTTTTTGCAAAATTAGTAGTGAGTCATGTGGGCACGCTGACAAAAACTGGGCATATAAATAATAACTGGGACAAAGTTTCCCTGAAAAAAGTCAACGATAACCAAATTGTACAATTACCAGGGCAAACAATAACAGAGGTTCCATTGTACAGGGTAATTGACCAATGAATTCTTGTTTAGTGCATTATATGAAAAAAGAATTCAGTCTTAGTTCCTCCTGAGCAAGACTGAGTGGTGGTGGGGAGGATGGAGGGCAACATGAATGTGCTGGCAACTCAAAAGCAACAGAGCAAATACAGGATGCTTCCTTTTAAAGTTAGGTAGTAACTTGTGATTGGCCAGGATACTGGATGAATGAGCAATGCAGTTTGGTTGAAATTAGAGAGCCAAAGCATTAAGTCTATAGCATAAGCTTCCATTTCAGCAGTAAAGAATATTGAATACACCTTAGAGAATAATGATATTTTAATAGGTTAGAATATACAAATACAGGATAATCAAACAATGAATTGTAATATACAGATTTTTAGGAAAAGGTTCCTTGGCCCCCTGAGCAAGCCTAAGGTGACATTGGCAAGGACAGTTTCCCTAGCAGTAAAATGAAGAAACTTTGAGAGGAACTAAGGCTCAGTAGGGGGATTCCTCCTCTGGTTGACACTGGATTAAAATGTATTTATTTATTTAACCTTTAACCCGTAAGAACCCAAACCCAGTTTTCCTGAGAGCATGGTTACTAAGCATATAAAAATAGACTAAGTGCACCACATGGAATAGATTTCTGATTTTTAATTTTAATTTTACCTGTTCTTATAAAGAACTGTAATGTTTGGGCACTTATGGCAAATAGATAAAAAAAAAAATTAAAAAAAGACCTTGTGAAGCATTTTTGACAATTATGTCACCATGGGCTCTTAAGGGTTAATTTAACCAAACAAGTTATTATGAATAAATTCTTATTCACAATGGCACCCTTGTAAGCAGCAAGTGAGTGTAAAACAGTGTATTCTGCGATGGATTATCCAAATGTAAACAGGGCAGTGATGTGTTCTAAAAGTTGCATTTGTAGTGAAATCATAACTTGAAAATCTCATACTGTTGCAATCCTAGTTTAGACACTGTAAGATATGTCAATGGATACTCAAGAGCATTAAACAGTTACTACAGATCACACTATCAAAGCAACTGGACCATTTGAACTCATCATAGAGACTGCAGTTCAGCTAATCAACATCTCACTCATTTGTGAAGCAAAGTTTTGATTTAACACTGGCACTTTTGAGTGAAAAGCCATACAGATTTCAGTAAGCGAGTGCAAGCGCATGACCAAGATGATTTGTGAACCCCTAAAAATATGACAATAGTAAACCCAAAGAAGAACACTGATTTGATATGATGGCTTTAGACCCATACAGTCACAGCCTAGCAGCAGTGCATTTAATGTTATGGAGATATGCTACAATCAGACCAAGGATAGTGACAAAATAATAGCTTTAAATCTAGTTGGGGTAAGATGGACAAGTGATGGCAGACTGACTTTTTTGTTGGTTTGCACTTACAACACACCATGGAGGTCAAAAGCATACTCAAAAACAGATTCAGTTATTGACATGCCCATATAGAACTACTCAGTTAGCAGTAACTACTGATACTCAGTTGATTGACAGTACAGGTGCTGCAAAGTAACATTTCAGAGGAGAGAACAGCATTGCCAAATTGGGTGGAAACCGGCCAATTAGGCAGAGTTCAACACATCAATTGCAATATGGCAACTCTGAAAGTAAAAGACATATTATAAAGGAGCTTCATCCTCTATGCCATGACCTGATAATGTTACCACTCCCATGCCTTCTTTAATGAAGTTGTTCCCAGATGCAATTTCGCTAAATTAGTTTAGTGTTTGGTAATTATAGAAAGGCTGCAGAACCCGGGGTTTACTGACATAGGGTTTACCGCTGCTCACACACATTTACTCAGGTTTGGCAGGGCTGGCGCTCCCCATACACGAATCATGTTCTTCCCTTTCGACCACACACACAACCCCCTGATGCCTGCCTCAGACTAGCTGCTCACCAAGCAACTACTATGACCTGCTTCAGATGCCCGACACTACTGATCACATTGTGGTTTATATAGACTCTATTGCTGCTACCATTATTATTAGTATTACTACTATTCCTGTTTCTCTACTGTCACCATATCAGTACCTGAACACTACAACAGAATCACAGGTTTGTATGATGACTGTTTTTCAATAACATGTAATTAGCTGACCAGAAAAAGATGGTCCCCCATGTGAGTCTGGTTCCTCTTAAGGTTTTTCCTCCAGCTTTACGGGAATTTTCCTTGCCACTGTTGCTATTGGCTTGCTCACTGAGCCTTTTTGTTTTGCTATTACTAACTCTGGAAAGCTGCTTTGTGACACAAGTTGTAAAAAGTGAAATATAAATAAATTGAACTTGACTTGTCACCCATGATTCATGATACAGATTTACGGAGCTTTCATTAAACATAAATGAATGAATCAGTATACTTTTGAGAGTTTCCACACAATTCTCTAGAATGACTCTAGGCTACTGTATTACAATGTCCCTTCACTGGAACCAAGATACCCAAAGACCATTATTTGACCATACACACTAGATAATAATTACTGGGTATTCTGCATGCCTGACCAAGCAGTTTTTCAGATCATGTCTGTGTCATAAACAAACCAGCACATTTACATCACTTTGATAATTTATGCAAGGTGCAATTTGTATGGTCTGTTTTGTGTTTTGTACGAAAACATTGAATACAGTAAGCCAAAAGTTACACAAAATGTGTGAATAATAAAAGGTATATTAAGTCAAAGCTACTGTATCATGATCTGATACATGAACATTTACATGAAATTCAGGAAAAATGTAGAAACTGAAAAAAATCATTTTTGCTTACAGGATCAATAAACAGGAAATGTAAATGTAGTGAAATGCTATTTAATGTGAGAGAAAGGGTTGTAATGGAAAAATGTAATTAGATATTAGGGTGTAAATACATACATCAGAGAGAAAGCAAGTAAACAAAACATTGAGTGACAAGGATTATATTCATCTATCCATCTTCTTAACCACTTAATCCTGCTCAGGGTCACGGTGAGACCTTGTACCCCTTCAATGGGCACTGGGCAGGAAATTACACTATTTTAACTATAGCCAGGACAGGGCACCAATCCATCACTGGCAAGGATTTATATTGTATTTTTCAAGCACAAAGTTATATATATATATATAATTTTTTATTTTTTAAGACACTTTAGAAGTGACTCAGGCCAAAACAACAAACAGGCCCTGCATGCTTTCGGGTAATAAGTCACTAATCTCCACAAAGCAAGAGAAAACTACCATCTCTCTTGCTAATAATACAAACCCAGAGCATAAACTGAACAACAGCTATTCTCTATAACTGGTGAATAAAATATGAATTTAAGATATGTATCATGTTGATGAGGAACAGGCAGAATTCACAGATAAATTCACAGGAGCAATTAATACAGCAGCATATATACATTGTTACATTCCTGATGGGTGTTAGGGTACTAAACTAAAGGAGATTTTGTGTTTTCATATACACTCTGAAAAGAGATGGTTCTTCAGGGGTTCCTTGGTAAAAAAAAAATGGTTCTATATAGAACATAAACGCTCAAAGTACCCAAGGGGTTTGCATGGTGAAAGCATTCGTCAGACTGATAAGGAATGTGCTGTAGATGGTTCTATATAGAAGCCTTTTGAAAATAGCTCTCTATAGCACCAAAAAAGGTTCTTCTTTTATTATAACCTTTTATTACAATCGTAACAACAGCAGAACCTTTTTTGGGGCTATATAGAACCCTTCTCAAAAAAGTTCTGAATAGAACCATCTACAACACATTCCTCATCAATTTGAAGAACCTTTGAGTTCTTTGTGCATTTGTGGTTCTACATTTTCTTTACTACAGAAATGTCTAAGAACCTTTTATTTCAAGAGTGTAGCCTTAGGAAGCCATCTATGCCTGAATAATATGCAAAAGAACATTTAAAGTCATCTCAATTGAACTTCCCTGGAGGAATCTCCCAAAGGAATCTAATCTAATTAACATGTCTTTTAACCCAGCGTGGGCAATGCTAACATCACTACTGCATACAGTACAGTGTGCAACACACTGCAGTCTGGAACAGATACCACAAACAAGCAGAGAAAAAAGAACATAACATTGGGCTGATCTTATGCTCTGACAAATCAGTGTACAGAAAGTATGTGAGGAACTTTGAAAGATGGTGCTCTGAGAACAATCTCCATTGACACCAGACTAAGTAGCTCAACTTAAAGATGTTCTAAAGCACAAAGCTGAAGAACATAACTCACTGTGTGAACACTTGGTGACCCACAGCCTTTGATTAGATAAAGGAACTAAACGAGATTCTTAAATAATTTTTAAGATTCAGAATAAGACATCAATGAACTTGTATCAGTGCAGAATTTCTGTAAAATATTTGAAGAGTTAACGTCAGTCTAACACACTTCCTAAACCATGGATAAAACAAAGCATAAATAACCGGATTAATGGCAGAATTAAGATAAACCAGCATTAAGACTTTCTGAATGATGTCTTCTCTGATTTGTATCGCATTGCCCAGCACAGTATAGATAAAATATGGAAATAAACAAGCCATGAACACAATCACTAAAATACCAAGAACCTTTGCTGCTTTTCTCTCTGATTTTGTCACATTTGTCATGTTCTTCAGTGGCTGATTCCTAGCATGAACATTAAGGTCTCTGATAGCACTAGCATGCTTCTTTACAATAATGAACACTCTGAAATACAGTATGATTATAACAATGCTTGGGAAAAAGACTTTCAGTAGAAGATCAGTCATAGACCAGACCTCATTAAAAAAAACAAAACAGGCTCTGGGACACATTACAAGACCAGCATAGAATCCAATGAAGTACTGAAGTCCTAAATGATATATCAGCAACAGAATCCAGTTACACAGAACCACAATGCACATTTTGTTTACAGAGACTATTTTAGTGTACATAAATGGATTAGACAAAGCAAAGTAACGATCTACTGCAATGAGAGCAACGTTAAATATTGATGTAGTTGTGAGAAAATAGGAAGTCAGTATAGAACATACACAGTATGCTCCATTAAAAATCCAACAAGATTCAATCATCCATATTAATGCTGTTGGCATCACGAGAGCTCCCACCAGAAAATCAGACACAGCCAGAGAGAGGATGAGAATGTTAGTTGGTGTGTGGAGCTGCTTGAAGTGAGAAACAGAGATGATGATGAGCAAGTTTCCAAACACTGTTAGCAGGACAACTGTGGCTGCAGATACATACAATAACCCATAAATGGCAGATTTTTCTCGACAGAAAAACTGCAGGCAAAAATCAGTTTGGTTAACCACTGTAAGATTCATGAGTCCAGAATTTAGACAAAAATAGAAAAAAATAAAAACAATTACAGTAGATTTTGGCTTTTCCTGAGGGACAGCATGAGGAACCATAAAATGAGGCATTATGGCTTGAGGCAGCAACACTCCTATTTATATTGTTTAAAGCCTGACCACTCCCCCTAAATTGAGTGACAGCTTGATGTCATCTGTTGTAGGAAAGTAAGCACACTACAAGACATCCCTCTGCTGGAAGCTGTGGTGTAGGTTTTGCTTCAACATCTCCCAACATGAACCAATTAAAATAACACCTCTCCACTATAACCGTCATCTCAAAAAAGCAACCATCTCAATACCAAATGACTATAGACTGATTACATGGACTGGCACCCTCTAAGGATCTTCTCACTGTACACCAGTAACACCTACAGACCCCTCGTTCAAAGTCTTTAAGTTTGCAAATATAATTGGGCTCTTACAAATGGGTGGTTCAAGGTCCTCTCAAGCTGTCACAACTTGGAACTGAAGTCACTCAAAACAGTGATGACAATGAAAGCTCTCCACTTCTGCCAACCCTCAACATCCTTCAACAAGACTGTGATGGTAGTGGAGTCCTTCATGTTCCTGGGAAGTGATCTGAAGTGGGATATCAACATCAGGTCCATCAGAAAGAAAGCCCAGCAAAGGAAGAAGCAGTTGTGAAGAAGTTCAACCTACCTCAAGAGCTGCTGGTTCAGTTCTACACTGCCATCATAACTCTCTCTCTGGCTTTCGTGGAAGGCAGTCACACTTTCTCCCTCTCCTCCCTATCTCACCCTGCTTGTTTCTCTTGTCTCTTGTCTCAGAGAGTCTCTCAGTGCGTCCCTTGAACTAAGGAAATTATGGAATTGATCAAATGGTCTCTGAATGCAATTGACACCATCTTCTCAACGAGAAGCCTGGATCCGGGGCAACCTGCTTGTCCTGAGGGAACGTTTGCAGCAGGATATACAATGGATGCCTGGGAGAAATGGTGTGTCGTGTGTCTGGCCACTCTTTCCCTGGAGGATATTGAAGATCTGTATCTGTATTGGACAGTAGTCATCAGTGTTGTGTTGATTGGTCTGGGCATTACACTGGTGTTCCGGGAGATTAAAAGAGTTGGGTTTGCTGTTTGAGGCCCCCTGAGGCTGCCCGACAGAATTGATGTAGAGGCTGTAGGCTCTCAGACTGTGATTACTAGTCAACCACATGAAATCAATCTTGGAGAAATTGGCGGCTCTGCAAAGGAAAATGGAATTATTGGAGACCAAACTGACTGAAGTAGAGTGATCGCATTAAATCAACAAGTTGTCAACAGCAACAAGTCTTATCTGTTTTATTTGAGGCGCCTGAGAATTGCACTCCCCCTGCGGAACCGTTTCCACAGAGACTCTATCTCTCTCTCCTTCCCTCCTTAACCTAAACAAGGGGATGCTGTTTGGGCACCAGGGGAGTCAAGGACGTTGGAACATCTGCTGGAGTTTTCACCAGACTGTCTGACTGTGTTGAGCATGCAACTGCTGCCTTTTACTAGCACCTGTGACTATGTTACAATGTGTCTATGTAACAAATAATAAAGTATTCGTATTCGTAAAGTCCATCATCACCACATCCATCACAGTCTGGTGCAGCTCTGCCAAATGGCAGTGTATAATCAGGTCTGCAGAACAGATCACTGCCCACCCTGCTTCATTTGCACACCTCCAGAATCAGCTAGTGCAGGGCTTGAATTTCAGTGCAGGAATTGCGCACTATTTCTTCGATTCCTGCAATTTTGGCCTTCATGATGCGGCCTTGATGATTTCAGCAATGCTAACATACCACTTGCTGAAATTACACTCCTTTCTGGACTAGTGCAAACAGCAGCACCAGTGACGTTAACTAAACTAATCCTCAGGATTCACAGACAGGTGACGGTACCAAACTAAAGCAGCAGTCCAAAGATAAGTTTCAAAAACATATCCTTTGCTCAAACTTAGTAAAATGAGCTGCTTGATTTGTAAAACATACCATGCTACAAAACGTCAACTTGAAGTCGCCACTCGGCTAGTGTTTCTGATACAACAGCACTGAAAAGAAAGCTCAGCTAATATCTTAAGTTGAAGCACAGCAAGAAAACTCTCAAAAGGACAAGGTAACAGCTGTAGTTAAGCTCACCAGTAGTATCCCCCCAAAAAATGTAGAAGTCCCCATTATGTGACACATTTAAGGGGGGAATTCCCCCCCTTTTTATAAAATGAATTTCAGGCCCTGAGCTAGTGTGTTTCAGCATGTATGTGCAAGTGCTTATGTTGAATATGTACAAGCTGTATATAAACCATCTGTATTTGGATGGAAACTGTGAAACCTCTTTTCTTTGTTTAGTCATGTCCATGTGCTGTTTGTTTATATTTGTGTCATGTCTCCATCTTAGTCCTGCCCCCATCATGTTCTGAGTATCTGCACGTGTCTCATGATTTCACAGCCCTGTTTCCCCATCTCATGTCTAAATATGTTTGGTTTAAATGTTATCTCATGTGTCACAGTCCTCTTTGGTCATTGTAATGTCACCAAGTGTAATGCAGTGTCTCCATAGTTACTATGTATTGTCTCCATGATCACTGTGTATAGTCAACCTGCCAAGTGTAGTGTCTCCATGTTACCACAGACAGTTTTGTTTTCATAGCCAAAAGTCTGTCATCATGTTCCACGGTATGTTCCTCTTTATCACAGGTCTCTCTACAAACACCTGGTCTCTGATGTACTTCAGTGGTTACACTGAAACAAGGTCAGAACAGTACCTTTTAGTCATCTCTGTGTTTCCTCTACAAAGGCTTTGGTAGTGAAATGGACACTGCAGACTTTTGTATGTTTGGTGATTTGAAAGTTCTCCTTCTTTATTACTTATTTTATTTATTTACTTTTTCCCTCATCCAGCAGGAATGAATACTCACTACAGCATTATGCCTTACTGATAGTGAACATAAGAATGTTCTGATCCACCTTGGGTCCAAGTTCTTGGTTTTGAGAACAGAAAACTGAATCTACCAGGGGTTTGCTCAAAAAATTGGAAACATATCACAGAAATTGGAGCCTACTACAGCCGTCTGAACTTTAATATTATTTTATTTTTATTATTCTACATTTCTCTTCACCATTGTGTGTGTGTGTCTGTGTGTGCACACAGTAAAGTTTGAAGTGGTATTAGTGAATGTAACTGTATTGTAGTGACTGATAAAGGATTAATGTCTGGTTCATGTGGTTATATCATATAGTGATGAATGATGGGTTTTGATGCAATGCTGTCTGAGGGGTCAAAGATAACAAGTGTTCAGTTTAGACTTGCACCCTTTAAACACAAATAAAAAAAAAAACTTGAAATACTGTATCTTGTGTTCATAAAGACTGCAGTGAAATAAATGTCAAAGAAAAATTTTCAGATTTGTGGTTGTACATTCACAGGCAGAAACTTTTTAATCTTAATCTTAATCTAGTTATTGCAAAATTGTTTGGAAATGTTTGGTGGAGGTGACAGCTGCTAAATGGGAACCTACAGGTAATACAATTCAAGGGTTCTGTCATTCCTAAGATTCTTCTTTAACTAACTGTATTGTGTCCCTCTCAATTTTTTTAAATATTAGTTTGGAACCCGCTCCCCCACCTACCCCCCCACACACACATTTCCCAAAAATATTCTTTCAACCCATCGCTGTTTCTACTGCTTTGCAAAAAAAAAAAAAAAAATCCATTCCACTCCAGACCTGACAAACTTTATGCAGTTTGCATAGCAGATACAGATTTAGACTTTAAATTAAGCTGCTACAATTTGTCATTTCAAAATATGTGAAATTTCAATGATAGCTTTGAGTTCAGCTCTCTGTGAGTTCACGCTGTAGGCAGCTCATCTCTGGCTGTAACCGCATTGGGCAGCAACTTGTTAGGAAAAGAAAATATGGAAGTAAAACAGTCTCACCAGGTTTTGAAATTGAATTATTGCATGTGAATTTTTTAGCACTGAATTATTGCATGTGATTTTTTTTTGCATGAATTATTGCATGTGATTTTTTTTTCAATGAAAACAAATTAAAAAACAAAAATTCAAGTTTAAAAAAATTCAAGTAATTTATATTCAAGTTGCTCAGATTCGATGTGTCAAAAATTCTGTGCTCAAAATTTCGAGGTAAAAAATTCAAAGTAAAAAAAGTTAAACATCCGGGACACAAAGGATGAGCAATCGATTCTGGCTTCAATCGAACCACCAAACAGAGATCATGTGACAGCGATGCGGCTTCATTCAGAGAGCAGTCATGGCAGCAAACCCAAACAACCATGATTCAGTGAGTGCATTAAATAGGGTGACCAGACGTCCTCTTTTTTCCGGACATGTCCTACTTTTCAGACCTAAAAAAATGTCCGGGGGGGAATTTCAAGATCGTCCGGAATTTTGTTCGACCGCCTCAAACATAATACATGTACAGTGCATTGTGATTAGAATTGCCACTCTGTTCCATTCCACTCCATTCCAGGTTTCTCTGTATCGCAAATTAGTCACGCCCTTCCAGAGGTGAGGGACTCGAGTCTCATGACTTGACTCGAGTCAGACTCGAGTCGCAATTTTGAGGACTCGAGACTTGCTTGACTAATGCTGGTGAACGACTCAACTTGACTTTGACTTGGTCTTTATGACTCGAGACTTGACTTAGACTTGAGACAGATGACTCGAAAAGACTTGATTTTTTATTTAAATATTTGCAATTTAAAAACAAAGTTAGATTACGTTAGATTTTATTTTGAAGCAGGATCAGCTTACTTTACAGTGCATGCAGCATGCACAATGCTAAACAGCAGCAATAACGAGCCGTTGTAGCACACGGAGTGAGGAGGAGACCAAATGTCTAATATAATTTTGGTCTGATGAACATGTGAACAGTCAGCTTAAAAACGCACAAAATACTGAAACGTGCAGCTTATTTTCTGAGATAATGAGAGAGAAAGGATATAACAGGATGACAGAACAACCTAAACTAATGAAACAGCACTATATAAAAGTAAATACGTCAGCTGAACGTCCTTCTAACAACCAATCAGTGTCGAGTGTAGGAAGACGCACACTACGTAAGTGATGACGACAGTACGTCGGTGTGTCAAAATAAAAGTCCTTGGAGCGATTGCAAAAATGCAGTGTGAAAACAAACCTAATTGGACCAAACGTATATAAAACACACAAAATGTGTACAAAAAAAAAAAAAAAAACACATTTGATTGTTCTGTTGATATCTACTCTGACTAGCAACCTTAACATCTAGCATATGTAAAGATAATATTGCTTACATTTGAAAGTTATGCTAAAGTTAAATATTTCTTTAATGTTGTGGCAGAGATGTTTGCTAGTGTGGATATGAACTGGACAAAATAGCATGAATAGTATGTGGCATATTAAAAACATTATGTGAATGTTTTCATGGTTTGATGTAATGTTTGTAATATTAACATTTCAGACATTGTTTTTATAGGTAACAGGTTTACATTTCAGGCAATATGTTTTTATTTATTTTTATATACTTATTTTTATTTGATCTACTATTCAGTTGATGATAAAATACTTTTTTTGTGCTCAGAAATGTTCATTAAGAAGCACCTTTGAAAGATGCATTAATAGGTTATGGAGAAATGGTGTGACCCTCTTGATGGGGGAAGTAAGCCATTAAGTAAGTTATGTAATTGTATGTTTGAGGTATATTTGATGTTTAATAGGTTTAGTTTATGTTGAAATAAAACTCAAATTGTATATGACCGTCTATATTGATTTAAATGTGTAAACTGGGGTAGATCAGAGCATATTTGTATGACTTGACTTATGACTTGCTTGACTTATAGCGGGGACTCGACTCGACTTGCTTGGTTCTCACCACAGTGACTTGGGACTTGCTTGAGACTTTAAGGCAATGACTTGAGACTTGCTTGTGACTTGCACATGAGGGACTTACTCCCACCTCTGCGCCCTTCTCCTCAAATCTATCTACTTTGCATTGTGTGTGTGTGAAGAAGAAAACGTGGGCTTGTATGGCGTTATATTTATGCCACAATTCTGAGCGCATGTGCGCTATGTTTTGCGCAAGCAAGAAGAGTTTTGCACGCACATGAACTCAATAGTGTATACAAATCTCTCTCCTGCACGCTCAACACTGCCCTCCCGCGCTCAACACTGCTCTCCTGCGTGCTCAACATTTCTTATCTTCACGCTCACTTCGATTTATACCGCGCGTGCGCATGAGCACGTCAGTTTTATTGAATTCATTAAAATTCACTAAATTCACTAAAAATCTGAGTCGTTTTTAGTGAAGTATGAACACTTTTGCAGTTTATTGATTTATTAAATGTATGTTTAATTGTTTGTTAAAAAGAAGTTGTTTACGTTTTCCGGACTTTGCAGGATTACTTGCTAAATGGTGGATTTACATAGACAATGTATGTTAGCAACAGCAGGGTTGCCAGGTCCCCAAAAATCTCCATCCCAATGACTGACATAAAGCGCCCCATACAACCTGACACCAGCCTAAAATCTAGAGCGTCCAATCACAGATATTATTGTTAGCATTATTATTTTTTTTATTAGTAGTAGTAAATATAATGTAAGAAGCCGGTTCTACGGCAATGCCGAAACGAAAGTGTACGTTTACGGAGGAGTTAAAGAAAAAATTCCCGTGCTTTCGCCAGGGTCGTGATCCGTATGAGGCAGAGTGCTTGACGTGTAAGGCAGGCACTTATGTGTCTGTGGCAAATAAAGGTGCCAACGACCTGCAGGTGCACGTCAATTCAACAAAGCACGCGAAAGCAGCCAGAGCCAGGAGCGAGAGCTCTTCGGCTAAAGTCACAGATTTCTTTGTGACAAAGAAATTATTCTTTTTTTTACTTAGTCTTTCACTATTACACTCAAAACATGTCAGTGTATGTTTTTGTTAGTGTACTAAGTTGTTTTGTGCTGTTCAATAAATGCAATTTTTACACAGACACCATGTCATTTGTGTCATATAATACATCCATAAAAAAGGTGTCCTCCTTTTCAGAAACCCAAATCTGGTCACCCTAGCATTAAACCTTTTATTTTTGAATTGTTTAAGATAATGTAACCATGATTTATTGTAACGTTATTTACAATGAGTGTCTCGCTGCTGACCCACGAGGCTTGGTTTAGCGAGCTATTGAAGGTAGTTAAGGTAGTTAGTCAGTTAGTTGTCTAGCATTTAAAGGTGACCGCAATTTTGTCAAAAGCAAGTAATGCCATGTTCAGACACTCAGTTAGCTAGTCTGGTAAGCTAACTGTAACGTAATGGTCACTACAAAATGTTTGGACTGTTACTCTGCCTTTGGGCACTTAATCCTGGTCCTTAACCAGCAAATGATGTGTTTAGATGCCAATGTTGTGGTAGATTTAATAATAATAAGAATATTTACATTTTAGGTTTATTACTTCTATTTTTTCCAGCAATATCTTATTGCTACAGCTTATTAAATGTATTTATTATAAGCAGTTTGGTGTTATTTTGAATTAATTAAAAAGGTTAATGAACACAAATGTTCTGTATTTTTCTTACTATATAATGGTAATAAACTTATTTACAGTGGTCAGCAGAGTTTGAGTGAAACATTTTCCCATATAGGTCCCAGTTCATAACTAATCTTAGTATGGAATCAGTTTTGGGCCAACAATGCTAATAAAGTGCAGCTGATTTTGAGCTGTAGTTAGTGTTCAGTGGTTTTTTTATTTATATAAACTGCTCTGATGAAGATATTGTTATATGCTATGCTAAAATATGCTATGCAATGCTAAAATATGCTACATCACATATTTTTTTCCCTCTCACAGGAACTGTTGCTGAATCATCTTTTAGAAAGACTTCACTCTCATTTGGAACATATTTTGGGATGCATGCCTGTGGATCTGGACTTTTTAGAGTTTGCTTGCACACAAGAACTTGTATTTTTAAATGCTGTGTCCAGTCAAGTAACTGTCCAGCTATTTTTAAGTGAACTGAGACGGCTACACAGCCATAATCAACCTGGAAAAAGAGAATAAGGAGCAACACACTACAGTTGTGCAATTTGAGCAAGGACCAACTGGGCTACAACAAATGATCATATCCACAGACTATCTTGACAAATTTCTGAAATTTAATTTATCTGTTCCATGTATAGCTAAATTCTTGGGGGTGTCAAGAAGGACAATGTGCCGTCGCATGACTGAGTGTGATCTCTCAGGAAAGGAACTATACAGCACCATGACCGATAATGAGCCAGAGGATTAAGAGTGCAGTTGTTGTATTGGTGGGTGTGTGGGTGAAGAGAGGCGAAGGCAGATATGGAGCAAACTTAACAAATGTTTATTATGAACAGGAAAGGACAAACAAGACAGCACGAGGGCCAAAACTTACACTAACCGAAACAATAACTATGAGTAGAAAACAAAGATGAACATTGTAAGAGAATCTGAGAACATACCTTAACATGAAACACTAACCGGCAACTAGAGACCACTACACGAAGACATGAAGACCTTTGAACA
>BRDA01064750.1:18502-31297 GCA_036984385.1 Crenuchus spilurus
TTGGCTCATCCAGGCAGTTCGTTATGCAGGATTTACCTGGTACGCCTTATACTGTGGTCACGACAGTTGTACCACGCTACACAGCCATAATCAACCTGGAAAAAGAGAATAAGGAGCAACACACTACAGTTGTGCAATTTGAGCAAGGACCAACTGGGCTACAACAAATGATCATATCCACAGACTATCTTGACAAATTTCTGAAATTTAATTTATCTGTTCCATGTATAGCTAAATTCTTGGGGGTGTCAAGAAGGACAATGTGCCGTCGCATGACTGAGTGTGATCTCTCAGGAAAGGAACTATACAGCACCATGACCGATAATGAGCCAGAGGATTAAGAGTGCAGTACAACTGCGTCAGAGCTTCCATGCACCATGTTGACAGCACTGGTGTCATATTCCGCATGGTCCATTTAGGACGTATTGCTTGACGGACCTACTCGGTTCCAGGCCCCCAGTTTTTGGTGCACATAGATACAAACTTATCCGGTAAATTATTTTTGAGTCCTCTTTTTTGAAAAGTGCAAGTGGCTTTAGAGTGTGTTTGTAAAATGCATAGTAGCAATAAGCAGTATATTGTCTCAATATATTAACTCAGCTTTTTTCCTTTCAGCTACAACATTGCCATCTTTGGTGGCATTGATGTTGTTTCCCGTAAGGGAAAAGTAGTCTTTACTAATTTATTGTACTTATTTACATAACCATTAAAAAGTTAGATGTCTCATTGGAGTCCTTGTATTGTGCTGCAGATAATGTATCTTGGTGCAGTCTCCAACAACCTGGCATCAACCCCCTTGGCCTTCTTCCAAGAATCTGTGGAAGTTTGGTTTTCCTCTGAGGTAAATGTGCCCACAAGAACACCTCACAAATCTATAATTAAAAGTTCATTTTGCCAAAAAAAATTGTTCATAAATTTTGTAAATGCTTCTACTACTCTGTTCAGAACCAGTATACACTGATGAGCATTAACATTAACACCTTGTTTGTTCACTGACCATATTTCTGTTCTACTGATCATATAGGACACTTTGTAGTTCTATAATTACAGACTGTAGTCCTTCAATTTCTCTGTATACTTTACTACCCTCCTTTCACTCTGTTCTTCAATGGTCAGGACCACCACAGAGTAGCTATTATGTGAGTGGTGGGTACTTCACAGTTGCTGTGTCTGATCCACTCGTACCAGCACAACACACACCACGTCAGTGCAGTGCTGAGAAATTAGAATGACCCACCGTCCAAATAATAGCTGCTGTGTGGTGGTCCTGTGGAACAACAAAAGGTTGATAAATGGACAATGAGTAACTTGACCTAGATAGTTTTTGCACTGGTTGGGACAATCATCCTATAAGAACAGAAAGCCATCTGACCCCTAACCAGCTGTGGATTCTGGGCTGTACACATCACCCAATTTCTGAACCAGCTGCCATAGAGGTATGGTAAAAATATGACTAAAAATGGCCAAATATCTAATATTTTTTTCATTATTTATAGGCAAGGGATACTCTTAACATTGACTGGGAAAACTGGCCTGCCTCATGATGACAACTCGACCATCATTGTCCCAGACACAGAATGCCCACGGACTGATGGACAAATGGCAGCTTTAAAAGAAGCAGTTAATCCAAGAACTGCATCCGAGTCTTCTGGCTGCGATATTTACATTGCTGCTGTTCGATTTTGGAGCTAGAGTAATGTGACTACCCTGATGACATCCTGACATGGGTGCAGAATTTGGGCACGCCCATGCAATCCTACTCGCATTTTTTTCAGGAAATTCCCATTTACTTCTAACTGCAACATTATACAAGAATATTTCTGATGCTTTGCTTTTCATCTCCTACAAGACAATACTATAATAATTGTAATACTGCATAATGATACTGGTTCATCCTATTCATCTGTAACAGATTAAAATTAATTAGTACAGTACAACTTCTGCTGAAAAGGTTTATTTAAGCAGACTTTTCAAGAAACATTTTAATTTTCATATGCCCCACATTCTTAAGCAGCATCACTTACAACTTCCTCTAGTGTGACTGTTCCATTCAATTTTAGAAATAACAAAATCAGCCATCAACCCTTTACACATTAACATTTTTAAAAGAACTGTTTTAACAGCAAAGAAACATGCATTTACAGCAACAACTTTTAGTGCAAGTCCAAATCCGCAAGCACATATGCAGGCCAGTAGGTCATTCTTAAAAGATGTGTAATCCTTGCAATGACCTGGGATGCGCAAGGTCTCAAAGCAGGTGGAAGCTGTGGGGTACCTGCCCTTGACTACTTCTACAGAGAGAAGAATTCCCCACCCAGTCCAGAATTTGACCAGATTGGTCAATTCAACTGAAGTTGCTATGTAGAATAAAATGGATTAAATTAGGGGCTATAACATATCAAACAACAAAATCTAATAATGCTTTCTAATGTCTTTTTAATGTGGTCCATATTTGACATATGTCTGAAAGCTTAGTGTTGTGTAGCTGAAGATGTGGAAAAGCAGGATAATTTTCATTTGAGCTATCAAGTTACAATGACTGACAGATGGACTCCTAAGTATGAATGCATTTTAGCTTAGTATAATAACACATTATTCAGCCACCCCATCCCAATTTTTAAGCTTTTCTTTGATGCTGGTTGTGTTCCATTCATCCAATTCATTAGAACCACTGAGCAGTTGCGACACTGTAAGTCTACAACTGATAAGTGAAAATAAGCCATACGTACATGAAATTTTAAACTAGACCTGATATCTTTATACTTGACATCACCACTAACCTGGACCCATTGTCTTCTGACGAAGTTAGCAAGTGCAACAAAAGCCTGACTGACTATCCTATAATCACAAACACATACACGATATAGAAAACATCAAGGACATTACAAACCAGTAGCGCAAACAGATAAAACATTACTAAACTTGAATAGGCATCATATAAAAAGCAGGTTACAGCTATTAACAGTAACCACACAACTGCTAAACATACTAAGCTACCTAACCTAGTTAACTACCTCAGTCAGATCGGGTTTGTTTTTATGCCAGCCTAGAAAGTAGAGATGCTAACAACTTTCTCGATAGCCACTTAATTTAATGGTTCTGCACATATATTGTCTACGAAACATACAAGGTGTCAGACATTACCCATTACATCATCTTAAACGATTCAAAAGTCAGTAAAAGGTTTAATGCACTCACTGAATCATGGTTGTTTGGGTTTGCTGCTATAGCTGACTGCTCTCTGAACGAAGCCGCACCGTTGTCATATGATCTCTGGAGCGTAATTTGATTGGCTGGTTGGTGGTTCGATTGAAGCCAGAATCGATTGCTCATCCTTTGTGTCCCGGATGTTTAATTTTTTTTATATAAAATTTTTTACCTCGAATTTTGAGCGCTGAAATTTTGACACATCGAATCTGAGCAACTTGAATATACTGCAAATTACTTGAATTTTTTTACTTGAATTTTTGTTTTTGAATTTGTTTTCATTGAAAAAAATTCACATGCAATAATTCAATGCAAAAAAAATTTGCATGCAATAATTCAGTGCGAAAAAAATTCACATGCAATAATTCAATTTCAAAACCTGGTGAGACTGTTTTGCTTCCATAAGAAAACTTCCACCAATCACAGTGCTAGTGTTAAACACTTCATTTCCAGGGAAAACCTGGCCAAAGTCGCTGGGTAACTTATTGAGATATCATGTTGTTCAGTCTGTCATTCACATTAGCGACTCACATATCTATTGTAGTAGATGTTTTGATAAAAAACAAAACTTAAACTCACCAAAAATTTGTTTTTGCGGATTGTACTCAAAAAATGGGTTTCTGTGACCCCTCGAATCCTGATGTAGAACTACTTTTACCGTGGAGGTACACAAGCTTGTTGGGTGTCATTTGGCTCCTGAACTACTTCTCTTCAGTGTAGAAATGCGTTTGAGCTCATGTATCCATTCACCAAACGTAAGCATGTCTTCAGCTGATGTACTGTACACAGAATTATTTTAGCCAGCGTCATATTTCAGTGTTCATTCCTTCTATATTTGGATTTATTTTGATTAACTTTTAAGAGTTTCTGGTGTATTAATGTCTTGTGACACAAATAAACTGAGTTGAGTTTCATTATGCTATGTCTCAGATTGCTCTATCTGTAACATCCAACCTGTGTTTTGTCTTGTATTGCGTGCCTAGCCCTTTAAGTTCTGTCCTGTCTAGCTCCGCCCTGATTGTCTCACCTGACCCTGATTAAGTGTTGTGTGTATATATACCCGTCTGTTTCTGTCTTTAGTGCTGGTCGTTGTCTTAATGTGTTTAATGTAGGTGGTATTTCCTTTATTTTTGGACACACTCTGAGCACTTTATTAAAACGTCTTTGTTCACTTCAAATCCTGCATTTGTATCCTTCCTTGGGGAAACCTGGACACTGACTGTGACAATACGACCAGTCATAAAACATGGACGCAGCAGGACTCCAGGCCACAATCCAGCAGCAGCTGGAGTTTATCCAGCAACTCATGGACCAATACTCCAGTGACCAGGCCTGGATTCAGGAGGCCCGAAGGCTCTTTGTGGAGATTGCTCCAACCCTGGCCATCAAACACTTTACAGCGGTCAACCAGCTCCTCTGTCTGGCCCAAAAGGAACCTCTCAAGGACCCTAAAACTGGAGTATTTTCTTGGGGGGGGGCGATATGGAGCCCCTCAAAGACCCCGAAACTGGGGGATTTTCTTGGGGGGGCGATATAGAGCCCAAGGATCCTCTGGGGGAGGGGAAGAGAGGTCTCTTATGGACTGAAAGGGGGGGGGAAACCTTCGAGAGAGAGCAACTGGACTGTGGAGTCCAGATAACAGCCAGTGTTCTCAGGATTGGCAGGGAGGAGGAGCGCTACTCGGACGGGCAGGAGGAGGATTTGATCTGGGACCCGTACATCCACTTAAGCTAGTGGAGCTTAAGCTGATCGAGGAAGAGGATCACAAGGCAGAGAGGAGACTAAAGAGGTGGAAGAAGAAGGCGGAGCAGAAGCGGAGGAACTTCAATCACCCTTCGACTCAGGAGAAGTCAGGAGGCGATTCCACGGAGTTCATCTCCGCCTCTCCTCCAGCGGACGACAGCGAGAATCGCCACACTACCGAAGGGGACCTTCCGCAAGCATCCGGCAGCATCATCAAAATCTACATCATCAGCATCAGGATGGCCAACATCATCTTCTTCATCACTAACTGTCCTTACCACTTGCCAGGAGGAGATAAGGGCATGGATGTGTCAGAATTTTCTCCAACTAAACTGTTCTAAAACTGAAGCTCTATTGATTGGCACCTCTCATCAGGTCCAGTCATCTACTATAACTACCATCTCATTTTCTGGACAAGACATCCCTCTTTCTACTGCAGTTACTAATCTTGGTGTGAGACTGGACGCTCAGCTTACATTTGAAAATCACATTAAACATCTGCTTAGAACTTGTTTTTTCCATCTCCGTAATATTTAAAAAATCTGTTCTTCTCTCACTTTTGCTGATGCGGAGAGACTCGTCCATGCCTTTGTCTCCTCCAGGCTCGATTACTGCAACTCCCTGTTTAGTGGGATTTCTGATAAAAATCTTCAGAAACTTCAGTATATTCAGAACAGTGCAGCCAGGATTTTAATGAGAGCTCGTAAACTGGAACATATTACACCTATCCTTCATAATCTTCATTGGCTTCCTATTAATTTCAGAATTCAATATAAGACTGCTCTCATTACCCATCAGTGCATCTATGGCAAATACCCCGACTATTTGAAGGACCTTCTTATCCCCTATGCTTCTGCTCGTTCCCTCCGGTCACAGAACAGTAATCTCCTCCATATCCCACGAACTAGGCTAAGGACCATGGGAGATCGGGCATTTTGTGTGGCTGCCCCCCACCTTTGGAACTCTCTCCCTGACTATTTGAGGGCACCTCAGTCACTGGATGGTTTTAAAAAAGGCTTAAAGACTTTTCTTTTTAAACAGGCCTATTCTAGCTCCAGCTGAGGGTGTCGTAATTTTCAGATGTTCTTAGTAGGGATTTTATTTTTATTTTATATTTTTTCATATTTTTTTTATTTTTTTTATTTTTATATACTTTTTTTCTGATTTGCTGTGTGCTTATGTTGTTTTGTAGCACTTTGAGATTTTCATTAATGAAAAGTGCGTTATAAATGTATTATTATTATTATTATTATTATTATTATTATTATTATTATTACTCGGCTCAGCTTGGTGGTGAAGCACCGCCCCCTTCTGCCTCTCAACGCAGCGCGGAGATGCCACCCATCTCTCCTCAGATCTACGAGGAAAAGTTACCCTTTGTTCAACAATGCGGAGACAAAGCTCTGCCCATCTCTCCTCGGAATCACGAGGAGGGCCCACTCTTTGCTCTACAGAGCAGAGATGAGGTTCCACCCCAATCAGAGACTCCACCTCTCTCTCCTCAGCATGGAGAGAGCTCTGACATTGCTTATAAGGACGCTTCGGCGCCAAACCTAGTGGACGCTACAATCCCTTCTGTGGTAGGCGGTGCCACACAGACACATGGGCCTGCTCCTAGACCGAACCCTGCCAGTTCCCAGCAAGCTCATGTTGCCTCCTCCCCCCCCCCATCTACGTTGTTGTAGTATAAACATCAACGGGCACTTTCGTGCACATTAATATTCAACAACATAATTGGGGAAACTGCATTAATTAATTGAAATTTTAGGTGGGGTGATCGGACTCACCTCCACATGGGGTAAATTCCCACTTTGAGATTAATGACCCTTCATGAATTTCAAAATATGATGGAGTTTCCCCTTTATTTGTGTGGGGGCTTGACGGAATTTCAGAGTTTCATGAGATTTTACAAACACACCACTCTGATGTGGTTAAGAATACAATGTTTAATAAACATAACAAACACAACACATAACTAACATTACACATAACAAAACACTCATAACACTATCATTTCAGAACAGATTAAGCAGGTGAAACCCATCTGTAACTTGAAAGGCTAATGAAGTTAAGGTGAACTTGGACATATAGACAGATGCGACTGAGAGATGCTAATCTACGCTATGGAGTGTGGCTGATTTATCAAAGGAACACATGAGGCGCCAATTCTGAACATAAACAAATGACTTACTGTTTTGGTGCTTCGGCCTCGTGGTCTCGGAGGGGGCGGGGTCTTTCGTCGCAGGCTTCTGATTGCCTCTTCTGACGTTTCATGGCTTTCTCTTCCCAGAGTGTACATCTGGCTCACTTGATGTGGCGAATAGCAAGGTGCTCTGGTGAGGGTCTTTTTCTGCTCACTCTGGCTACTCTTCTGAGCGTTTTCCCATCATAACGGTTGATGCGTGAATTGTGACCCAGGCCGCTGCTACTGGATCCAATGAGGGGAGGCTGAACAGGCTGTTTGGTTTGTTCAGAACTAGCTCCAGGTGTTCGATTTTGATATATCTATGTGTCTATAGCTTGCAAAACAATAAACATGTAACATAAACTGCATTATCACTGGGCTATGAGACCCTTAGCGAAGCACGGTACTTAAGCGTAGTTGCTAGAGTGAGCTACTTTCTGAGATGATCAGAATGGATCACCTGGATGGTTAAGGTCTCTGATGGTAGGGTGAGCTCAAAGCTGTTCTTTCTGCAGCCGTTCAAAGCCGGTGATGTCATCTGGCTGAGCTGGCTACGGCAATGTTGTTTCCTTCTTCAGGTGGGCTGAGCTGAGCTGAAGTTTTCACCTTGTGCTAGAGTTTTTAATGGGAGGCTTAAAGTCCCGCCTTCCAGGTTCAGATTTACTCTGGTTGGCTGCCTTCTGCATTCCAGGGCGGTTCCAGAGGACTTTAGCCTTAAAGCTTGATATAAACCCTTTTTATATCAAAACCTATTGTACGTAGAAGTTTAATCTTTTAAGGAAATTAGTTGCTTAGCATGGTATCATGCTGGCAATGTAGAGTGGACAGATTAATAATTGCCTAGAGATCTTAAGACACAACCAATGTTTTGATATATAGAAACAAGGTAACATTCAACTTGTAATAAACCTCAAGGCTTGTTAGTATACAATATTATCAAATTAATCCGTCTCCTTGAGTATGGCTCAGTCAATGAAAAGAAGTTTCATTGAGGTGTCAGTGAGAGGCTGTTATCTGAGCCCTTTGATCAAGTCATTTGTGTGATGTTATCAAAGCAACAGTGACTGGGGGTCAGATCAAAGGTGGCCCCATAGATTCCCTGGTGTGAAGGAATGGTTTCTACTGCCAGGCTGAGAGCGTGTGGAGTCAGGTCTCGGGGGTGAAATCAGACCTGACCTCCATGATGTAGGAGAGTGTTGAAAATACTTGATTCCCCAGTAGTTCGTCAAATGATTTCTTCACTGTCTTCATTACATACAGACTACAGGTCTCCACTGGTGGTATTGAGGAGCTGTTATCTGATCCCTTTTGATCAAGAGTTCTGAAAGGTCCCCTCACATGAACGGGGGTTAACAACAGGGGGTCAGCCATATGGACTATTGGTCACTATGCTTTATCAGCAGTGACAGAATACAAAGGGACTCTTATCTCATAGCATCCTTCAGGTTTCTGGAGTGCTTGGGGGGGGTGAGGCCTGTGAAATGCCTCCTCCTGAGAGAGAGTTGAGCATCCTTGATTTTCCAATAGTTCATCAAACAATTTCTTCACTTTCAGAATGAAATCAAATAATTTTCTCTACTGCCGACACTACATTGTTTTTGGGACACCTCTGGTGCCTCTTTGGTGGGGGATATCTTTGGTGGCCGTTCAGACAGGATTTGGCTAACCGCCTTCTGCTAGACCTATGTACCGGACTGATCTTGCAATCTGCACTCCTCCACACGGTTCACAAAAACGTTTCACCTTAGGGGTTTAGTTGTATTTACTGGTTGGGAGGTTTTTGGGTTTGTCATGTATGTATTGGAATTTTGTTGATACCTGTTTATCTTTTGATTTAGTTGGGAGTTCTGTTAAGTGGGTTTTGTCACTGTAGTCTTGTGGTTTGAATGTCTTGTTCTGGATTGTGCGTTTCTGTTCTGTTTACCCCTCGTTTGCCGCCTCGGGACGTGTTGGCTTTGGGGCGGTGCACTGTAACATCCAACCTGTATTTTGTCTTGTATTGCATCCCTTTCCCTTTAAGTTCTGTCTTGTCTAGCGCCGCCCTGATTGTCTCACCTGCCCCTGATTAAGTGTTGTGTGTGTGTGTGTGTGTATATATACCCGTCTGTTTGTCTTTAGTGCTGGTTGTTGTCTTAATGTGGTTAGTGTATGTGGTATTGCCCTTTTTTTGGACACACTCGGAACACTTTATTAAAACATCTTTGTTCGCTTCAAATCCTGCATTTGCATCCTTCCTTGGGGAATCCTGAACACTAACTGTGACACTATCTCTGAAAGTATGAGATATAATTGGCTGAAACTTTGTGTGAGGTTTCCCCTAACAGTACTCTACAAATATGCATATAACTCATATTTGAAAAAAAAATACTTTGACCTGGTTTTCCCTGACGGGGTCACAAATTGGTTTTCATCCCTCTTGATTCATCTTCATATTGAGACTGTTTTACATTGGAGGATGGTGCTAAACACCTATGGGAACTGTGAATTATGTGCATTTTAATAAGACTGCCAACTTCTGCAAAATAAAGCTAGAACAACCTAACTTGATCACTCAAACCCAATGTTCCTGCTTATCTGAAGGCAATACAGTGAAAGCTTGACTTAGAAGTTTAATTCATTCTGTGATGGAGCTTGTAACTCACTGTGCTCATATATCAAATTAAATTTCCTCATTAAAGTGCTACTAAAATAGCTATTGAATCAAGTGCTTTATGTAGATAAATGTAGATGTTTAACAAACTGAATGCAGGAAATGGCATCTACTTCATTCAAAATTTTGATCCCCAGACCCCCCACCAAGCGTGTGTTCCCCACATTACAAATGCTTCTGACACCCTTGCATCAAGGTCAAGTAACCATTATTTTCCATATACAGATTTAATATCTTTGTTATTGCACAATTCAAAGCCCGTTTTAAACACCAATATTTCCTAGTAAGTTGTGGGACTCTCAAAAAGCCTGTCTTGTCCACTCAGCCAATAAGAATTAGTCCCAGGTTTTCAGCATAAGGGTTGTAACTCTTTCAAACCTGCTCTAAAGGGCCTACTATAGGTGAAACATGCCCCACTGCCTCAATGGTGATTCTCAATAGCCAAGAATCCAATTATAATATTATTTTGATTAAGTATGATTTTGATATTAAACTTGTTAAAGCATACACCTTGTAAGTATACAACAGTCCATCAGTACCCTGATTTTTTCAGTGTGCTCAGTAAAAGATGTGAACATGTTGTTGTGTTACTGGTTGAGTTAGATTATAATTTTTGTGACTTAGACAATGATTAGACAATTTAATTCATAATCAGTCCAGAAATAAAGGTAATTCCAAAAGGTTCACATTTTTGCACAATTGCAATGATTTCTGAAGTATTTAAATAGAATTATTATATCAAAGGACATGTATCAGTGCAGAATCTGTGTTGAATATCTGAAGAGTTAAAGTTATTTTTACACACTTCCTAAACCATGGATAAAACAAAGCATATATGACTGGATTAATGGTGGAATTAAGATAAAGCAGCATCAACATATTTTGAAACAATTCTACTTCAATTTCTATAACATTACCTAATGTATTATAAATAAAGTATGGAAATAAACAAGCCAGAAACACAGACACCACTATACCAAGTACTTTAGCTGCTTTTCTCTCAGACTTCATAGAGTCTGTCATATTCTTTGATGTCTGAGTTCTAGTATGAATATTAATGTTTCTGATAGCAGTGGCGTGTTTCTTTACAATAATAAAAACCAGAGTATAGAATATGATTATAACTGCACATGGGAAAACAAAGGTAAATAGCAGATCAACCAGAGACCAAATCTCACTCAAGACCAAAAAGGCTCCAGGACACATTATGACACTTGTGAATTGTCCACTAAAGTACTGGAGTGTAACATTGTAAAACAATAATACAAGCCAGTTACATAAAACTACAATGCACATTGTGCTCACAGAGACTACTTTAGTGTAGAGAAATGGATTAGAGAGAACAAAGTATCGATCAACAGCAATCAGAACAACATTAAATATTGATATAGTTGTGAGAAAATAGGAGATCAAAATATAACACAAACGATAATCTGGACTAAAAGTCCAACAAGATTCAATCATCCACATTAATGCTGTTGGCATCACAAGAGCTCCCACCAGAAAATCAGACACAGCCAGAGAGAGGATAAGCATGTTAGTTGGTGTGTGGAGCTGCTTGAAGTGACAAACAGAGATGATGATGAGCAGGTTTCCAAACACTGTTAGCAGAACAACAGCAGCTGCAGAAACATAAAATAACACATACACAGTAGACACAGATCTCTTTGGACAAGAAAGCAGCAAACATTGATCAGTTTGGTTAACCTCCATAACATTCATGAATCAAGAACTGTGTGCTGAGAAATAAAGCAGATGTTCTCATGAGAGATGGTGGGATGGACGAATGGTAACATGGTACATATGAAATTCATGGTCAAAGGTATCATGTGTTGACAGAGCAGGTCTGATATTTATACTATTTCAAAACTACTCACACCCCCTAGTTTGACTGACTGCTGGATATGTGATGTTGTCAGGGTTTCTGTAGGTTACAAACAGTTAAATTGAGGTCTTTTGAAGATTTTTGAGAGGATTACAAATGCAATGTATGACCTATTTTGCATCCATATTGCCTAAAAAAGAATGAAGGATATGAAGGACTATTGCTTGCAGAGTAACTCCTAGAATTACCCAAACTGAAATATACTTTAAAACTACATCTCTTAATAACATAAAGAGCAAACAAGCAATATACATCATCTTCAAATCAAGACACAGATGACATTTGTCACTCTCCCATTTTGACCAGTAAACAGTTTAGAAAATGGGCTGGACACAGCCATGGCCTGGAAGTTAGGGACCCAGTTTTGTGACCAGAAGGTTGTTGGTTCAATTCCATGGCAGGACTTGATTTGATCAACCACTCCCCAAGCACTGAAAACAAGGCTGGCAGGACTGTTCCTGGCAAGTGTGGTCACTGCCCCTAGTGTGTGTAACTGTGTTTCATTGCACATGTTAAATGTGGAGGTAAAATTCCTTTGTGTGCAAGCTCATTGGTCATTGATTGTGAACTTTCATTTTTCACTTACAATACATGACAATACAATTACAATACAATTCCATTGTACCGCATTGGTACTGCACTGTCTTGTCCTGTCTGTTAAGTTTGTCTGCTATATTTATTGTATTGTATTTATTGTATTTATTGTAGTGTTTAGTCCTCTGTTGTCCTGTTGCACCTTCGCACTTTGTTGTCTACTGTACTGTCATTGCATGTTGCACTATGGTTCCGGAGGAACGTAATTTCATTGCACTGTGTACCTGTACTCAGATGTAACGACAATAAAAGCCACTTGACTTGACTTGATGACAGAATCCCACCCCAAGATATGCTGTACCTGAAGTGCCCAGACAAAGGAGAACCAGGAACTTGAGGTCAGCAACACATTTACTGATGAATGAGTATATATGCATCCCTTAATGGTAGCCAGTCCTTGACTTTGAAAATCCTACTAGACTCAGAAAAGAAATAGAAACCGGATTCCAAAAAAGTTGGGACACTAAACAAATTGTGAATAAAAACTGAATGCAATGCTGTGGAGATGGCAAATGTCAATATTTTATTTGT
>BRDA01064769.1:0-20859 GCA_036984385.1 Crenuchus spilurus
ATTTCTTAATACTGTAATGACTATTGTGAAGCAGACACCTCTGTTTATTCAGTTCAGACCTCAAAAGTATGGAGTGATTTTTGTGTCAAAAGTTTCACAATAGCAAAAATAAATCTGCAAGCAAAATCCACAAAAAGCATGACCATAAAGTTTATCTCATGAATGCAAAAAATAAAACATTTGCATTTTGACCATTTTTTGGTTTCAATGTTTTAGTTTTTTCGAATTTTTCTACAATTTTTGGTTTCACTGTTTTTGTTTTTTTGAATTTTTCCACAATTTTTGGTTTTGGTCTTTTGCTTCTGGAACCTCTCTTTTCTTCTGCTCCGCATTTTTTTGCTTCTGACTTTTGGTACACTTTTCACGTGTGGTTGGGACTTAGAAAGTGGCGTTAGCCTTGAATTTCCATTGGTCACTGACAGCAGCTTTGAGTCCGGCTCTGAGACAGAGCCACACCCACCACGTCTGCTTCACACACAGCGTTTTCAAACATGGTGGAACGCAGGGTTTGTAATTCATAGCAGCAGCTGAACTGAATTTTGCCATTAAAGTTTATACAAAGGTTATAATTAATTGCTAAATAGTCTGTAGATATTGCAGACACTCATGTTTCTTGAACACATCAGTATTTTCTCTCCATCTAGTTCCCTAAAACTTTAAAAAGCTCACGTTGGTGAAGTGTGCTCAGTATTAACCATCACGCTAATACGTAAAATACGTTAAATACGTAATTATTTGAGCAGTGGATCATTCACAGCTCAGCTGTGACAGTGACATGTTGGATTATCAGCACTGCACAGCAGTGACGCTGACATGGAGTTTTAGTGTGTTGTGCTGCTGGAACTGGATGGAGAGAAAACACTGATGTGTTCAAGAAACATGAGTGTCTGCAATATCTACAGACCATGTAGCAATTAATTATAACCTTTGTATAAACTTTAATGGCAAAATTCAGTTCAGCTGCTGCTAGGGTTGCCACCTTTCAGATTTTGAAATAAGGGACACCCCTGGCTGGGTTGGGGGGGGGGGGGGGTTGAGTGTATGTGTGGGGGGGAGATTCCATTGCGGGTTGAGTGTGGCTTGAATGTTGCACCAATAAAATAAAAGGTCTTACACTGTCAGAGAAACATTATAAAGCGGACTAAAATTGCCTTCAGAAGATACTATTTTTTTTTATCGACCACCATGTTCAGGTGTATCTTAGCAATGCAGACAATGTTTTCATTGGTCACGACTTGCACTAGTGATGGGCTTTTGTGGCTTGGTTTACTTAAAAGACCTCTTACAGCTCAGAAATTGAAAGACTTTTCTTCCTCTTCTTCTTCTTCTTTTGGCTGCTTAGCTGAAGCTAATAATATAATAATGTCAATTCAACAGTGAATGAAATTAAATAAATGTAGAAATGTAAAAACAACTGAAATCATATTTTTTTTTCTAAATTATATATTTGTAGAGTTTTGCATTTTACAGAAAGACCAGAACAAAAAGAAAATAATTATATATATTAAGAGAGATCAACCAATTTAGCCAATGTGATTTTTTCACACAATGGAATTTGACCTCCACATTTAACCCATTTGTGCAGTGAAACACACACTAGTGAACACACTAGGCTGTGAGAATTTGTGCCTGAAGCGGTGGGCAGCCTTAATCCACCGGCGCCCGGGGAGCAGTTAGGGGGTTAGGTGCCTTGCTCAAGGGCACTTCAGTTATGTCCTGTCTGGGGATTGAACCAGCAACCTTCTGGTCACAAGAAGGTCTAGTCCTAGTACTGGTCTAGTCCTTACCACTAGGCCATGGCTGCCCCATATGTATGTATCTGGCTGCAACATGGTCACATATTTCACTATCACAAAATGATCATGAATTAATAAAGGAATAGGGCAGAATAAAGTAAAATAAGTAAAATCACATATCCCCCAACACTTTCCATGTTGATGACCATATTTCATTAAATTTGTGTTGTCTGTTTTGGATTTCAAAAGTGAGCCAAATCATTTTTATGCATGGAAATGTAGAAATAGATTCCTTTTATAAATGTTCCTATATCCTTTTTCATGACTAAATGTATTTATTAATTTATTTTTTGTCTGTACAATTACTTGTGTGCAATTATTTATTTAGTCTTTTATATGTGCGTTTATTTATTTAAACTTATGTCATTTTTTGTCATATGCAGAGAGTTTTCATCCGAGATAGTTTTTTTGTAGCTTCTCTCTCTGTGCACGTGCAACAATCATGTGGGGCTTCAACAGAGGGGAAAACGAATCTGGCTCCCAGACACGAGTCGGCTCTGATTGCTCACTTCGAAGAGTCGACTCTAAGAGCCGTTTCGTTTGCCAAAGACCCGTCACTCTCTCTCTCACACACAGAAACATGACAAAGAGGGTGAGAGAGAGCAGCAGATTCACACATATCGTTCTGTCTCAGTTCAACCTTATTTCACCCCCATTGATAAAAATACGGAACAAAGCGCGTCCCGTATCGGTTCAATATGGAACGCGACTTTTAATGTACAAATACGGAACGATTCCGTATTTTACGGGACAGGTGGCAACCCTAGCTGCTGCTATGAATTACAAACCCTGCATTCCGCCATGTTTGAAAACGCTGTGTGTGAAGCAGACGTGGTGGGCGTGGCTCTGTCTCAGAGGCGGACTCAAAGCTGTTGTCAGTGACCAATGGAAATTCAAGGCTAACGCCGCCTTCTAAGTCCCACCCACACGTGAAGTGTTCCAAAAGTCAGAAGCAAAACAAATGCGGAGCAGAAGCAAAGAGAGATTCCAGAAGCAAAAAAAGAAAAATAATGAAACCAAAAATTGTGGAAAAAAAAACAAAAAAAAAAAAACAATGAAACCAAAAATTATCAAAATGCAAATATTTTATTTTTTGCATTCATGAGATATACTTTATGGTCATGTTTTTGTGGATTTTGCTTGCAGATTTATTTTTGCTATTGTGAAACTTTTGACACAAAAATCAATCCATACAAAAGTCTTGGCTAGAAATGTTTTTCACAATATCAGCACATCTGAAAATAGGTTTTTGGAAAGTCTAAGTTTAGAGCAGATTTAATCAAAATATAGATTTATGACACTTTTTCTGTTCTTACACTGTTGTTGCTGAGTTTGTGCTGAACAAAAGCCTGTGTAACACTTTGGAAAAAATCTTTTTAGATGGGTGTAATTTGGAAAAAAAATCAAGCCATGTCAGACTACATCAGAGTGTCTGAAATTCAGAGGGTTAACCTATTATTCTGGGTTGTAATACACTATGTAATGTATATAAATGTGTAAAAGTAATACACTATTTATTTACTGAATTTAACTGTGAAGGTTATGGCATGTTTTAATATTTTAGTTCTTCACAGTGAAACAAATATTTTCAATAAATATACAATAATTGTCCATTAAATTTAGCAAAAAAATAGACATATATTGTCTGTAAAGGTGTTCACATAAAAGATCAACAAAACATAATTTGACCAGGAGTGTACAAATTGTGCATATGTCAGTATGACCTGAATTACATTTTCCAGAAAGGTTTTGAGTATGATCATGCTCAGCATAGTCAATGGCCACAATGCACAGAATATGAAAATAATTCATACATGCAGGCGTGATCCAGCTCGTTTTTCAGATTCTTTGTCAATGATCCTTGGATCACATTAATATTTGCTGTCTTCTAATAATTGAATTGTGAGTATCGGGGGAGTGCGCTTGACCAAGCCTTTCTTGTGAAGGATGGATTCATTGTTCAAAATCCATTAATTCAGAAGTTGGCAGCTCCTCTTCTCATTGACATTTGGAATGAGATGCCAGAAAACTTTCAAGGGCAAAAAATCAAGATGAAGTGAGAGAGTAAGGCTATTCATCTGAATCCACAGATTGTATAGGTCCATTGGATGCCACTGTATCACACATTGGCTTCTCATGTGTTTTATTTCAGATTTCCTATTGCTGACCATGAGAGATATTTTGAAGTTTATCTGAATTATTGTAAATATCACAATTAGTATTTAGATTTTATCAGTCTTTATTCATTGTTCATTAACCCTTTAATATTTAATTGAAGTGACTCATTTTAAATAGTTTTATTTTCTCACATGATTTTGCACAAGAAAACATTGATATTAATATTTCATATTCATAACATTGTGTTTTACATCAAATGAAGTAAGTCAAAAATGAAAAAAATAATGATGTGAATTATGTTCTTATATATTATATTAAATATATATTATAAGTGGCAATCGTTTGCCCTGGAATTTTACAATTTGTTTATTGTCTACTTTTTGGGGGGAAATTTGGTCCCAGTTATCATTCATCAGCCAGGTTTTTGTCGAGTGTGCCCACATTACTTGCCACTAATTTAAAAAAAAAACAAAGCAACCACTCAACCATCACTCATCACTCAACCATGTGTTCACCAATCACCTTTGCGTTCATCATTAATTCTGGCTTTGTTTCTTGTTGTTTCTATGGCTTGATATAGTGTTGACAATGCTCAAAGCAAACTAAAACATGTCACACTAAAGTGACAGAGTGCAGCGATACCATCTGAAAAAAGGTGCAAAATCAAATAGCGGCCGAGAACCTCAAGAACGGTTGTACAAAACAAAGGCTACCTGCTGGATCACATCGGCATGCTACAAAACAGTGTAAAAAATCTGTAACAGTGATGGTAAATGTTTATTTAACCATTTCATTAGTCTTTTGTATTTGTCTTGATGTTTTCTGTAGATAAAACTATATTTATTCTACATAAAATATATTTTTAATATCTTGGAGTATCTGGAACAGATTCATTGGATTTACATTATGTCTTGTGCTAAATATTGCTTCAGTTATTGCTACTTTTGGTTATCATCAGGCACATTATAATGGATTAATGAGGAAAACCGAGGTTGCACTGTATTTATTAGAGTAACAGAGTAACACTAATACAATTCAGTATAATTATGCAGATCATATTGCAAAATAAATAAAAACAGTAAACATTGAATTGATTATTAAATCATGCATGTGCTCACCTTTGCAAACATTTCTGGCTTTCTCCTATTGAGTGTTTCTATAAGCAGAAAAAAAAAGATTCCCAGCACTCCATCATTCATAGTAATCATGTGATTTTTTTTTTTTTTTTTTTTTTTTTTATGCGTTCCCTGAATCAGTGATAAGATCGTTCTCTACGTTATTCCTGTTGTCACCATCATCATCCGTCATTTTTGTCAGCACCTCAGAAATACCATTGCAAGCTATTTCTCTGGGGAACAATGATATTCCTTTGAAAAGATGCCACTCTTACAGTGTTAGAAAGATCCAAATTTTCTTTGGTTGTATGAATGCATACCTGTCACACTTACCTCATACCAGAGGGTTTCAACTAAAGTCTTTGGATGCCATAGTTTCAATATTTTTTTACAAAATAAGTTTTACTTCATCTAGTTTTGAAGTTAGATTCATTTTACGATTTTAAATGATCTTTTTCCAACTTCTCTTTATACTTTTTAATTAAGTCAATTTTTCATTTACAACTTCACATGTTTTGTGAATATATATGATATGTAATTGTTTTTGTGACATCACTGTAGCAACAAATGCAAAACTGGTTCATTTGGATTTTATGGGCATGGGACTGAATGGTAGGTTTTAAAACTGTAACAGTACTTATATACTACTGAGTATACTGTATGTATATATTACAAAACTTATTAATACAAACAATATCCAGAGTCTGTTAGCATCAATTTACCCTCACATGATACTCTGTGTCTTGAGTACATGGCACTCATGTCTTTATTCTCTCTTGTTCTTTAGTGACCTGCAGTGGGTGGAGGCAGAGATGAGAGATAAGCATCTTGCTGAGATGTGTGGGATGCATGCTGCAGTTGTTATTGATGATTAGCTTAGACCTGCTTGTGTGAAGGTAAGACATAGAGCCATTTACTCCACTTTTTTGTTCCCTGCTCCCCTTGTTACCGTCTCAATGGCTTTATGTTTATCTAGTTAGTTCTGTAAATAGCTGTATCTATATTCAGATTTAATCAGGTTGGATGTTACCTAAACAGAGGTGGCAGAAGATCTCCTCACTTAACTTAAAGTAATAGTAATCCACTAAATGAATTACTGAAGTAAAAGTTGAAGTATTTTTAACCTTCTGGAGTCTGAGGGTATTTCAGACACTCTGATGTAGTCTGAGAAGACTTGACTTTTTTATAAATTACACCCATTTAAAATGAGTTTTCCCAAAGTGTTACACAGGCTTTTGTTCAGCACAAACTCAGCAATGACAGTGTCAAAACAGTAGGAGTGTCATCCAGGGTATATTTCATTTTGTTTTTGGAGTTATATAAGTGTTTATGTGAAATGTTGTTTATATGCCACTGACAGGACAGCTGACTCCAGATGGTTAAGTAGGAGTATA
Source organism: Crenuchus spilurus (assembly GCA_036984385.1). NCBI lineage: Eukaryota > Metazoa > Chordata > Actinopteri > Characiformes > Crenuchidae > Crenuchus > Crenuchus spilurus. The sequence continues at coordinate 6,424 of BRDA01064769.1, forward strand.
AAGTTAACTTAAAGTTTTTAAAAAAAGTTTTTATTTTTTATTTTTTTAAATCAAAGTTAGAGGTACACAACAACAATCACATGGAAACACACAGTATCTGACATAATACAAAGTACCTTAACATATTATTTAAAAGTTCTAACATGCAAAACAAAGCAGTGTTTGAATAAGCACATTATAGATGTCCAGTCACTGATTATGAACAAAACTTATGTATAGCTTGTGTAAGCATACAGTGCAGCTACACTCTAGGACCAGCTGTCATCCAGTCTCTCAGTATGATTCATTATTGCAGAAAATACCATTAAAATGTGATAATGGAATAAAAATTCAGGTTTTTGGAGATATTTCTTATAATGATTGTAAAATACTCCTCCTTTTGGTGAGCATTACACTATAACACTAACTTAGCAGAGGTAGATGCTCAACAAGAGTTATGTTGAGAACTCAGACCTATAGCAGTCCTATACCTATTAATATGCTAGTAATGCTTCATTTTGATGGTCCACCAAAAGAAAAAAAAACATCCAACAAGAGGCCCAGAATTTTTTTCCCATTTATTCACACCAGTCTTTGAATCCTCGCATGCTCTTTTGGAATAAAAATCAGTCCTGTTCCGCTAAAAAGAGACATGATTGTTGAACCAGTCATATCAAATCATTCTTTTCAATAAAGCCATGTATGTTGTATATCAAATGCTGGGTCAGCATTATCACTATCTTTGGACAGTTAGTTTTCCTGCATGGTCTCTGCTGGGGGCCTGTTAACCGTGAAATTAGCCGATCACAGGTTCACACCACTCCCCCCTCCCATGTTCAACAGTATACAGAACTGCATTTAAAAGGCGCCTGAATAGAATAGAATTAATATATGAATAATTATATGAAAAGATAAAATAGAAGTACTTAATTAATTTTGTTAAAACTAAAGTAACGAACCTGCTTTGAAAAAAAGTGCAGATTTTTTTAATGTACTGAGTAAAAACTAAGTAAAAATGTAAAAAATAAAAAGTGGCAGAAATACAGTACAGTATTACAGTATAATAAAGTACAGATTTGTAAATTAAAAAAACAAACAAACAAACAAAAACCTAATTGTACTGCTTACATCCATTTGACCTAAACTCATTTTTTTAGTAGTCTTGACTTACAATTAATGAATAACAACACAAAACATGCACTATATATATAATTTGACACCCTCGCTGTCCGTTGCCAAGTGCATACTGAGCTGTGGTTCTGCTTGGAAATTACGATTTTAACTCTATATCACTCAGTAAATATGTAAATAACAGTACGTATGAGGTGAGAATTGTGTTGAGTTTCTATAGAAATCTGGTTTTATTTGTGAGCTCAGGAATGCAGTCTTTAGATCAGACCAGAGCAAAACCATGACTGACAGAAAACATCTGAATAGTTCAATTAAACATCCTTTCCTCTGCTTTCCTTCATTCAAGTCTGATGTGTTAGTCATTTTGATCCATAATCTCGTCAGCTCTGTCAGTATATTTACTGAAGAGATACAGATCAGACAGAATCAGGGAAAGCTGTTTGGAAACAGACTTTCATTGAACTGTTTGGATGCAGCCACAGATGTATGTGAGGAAATGGAGCTTACTGTAAATCTTATGGTATTATGTGCTATGGTGTGTGGTTTAAAAAACTAAAGTTGTTTATACTGATCAAACACTAGACTGGAAGAAAAATAAATGGCTCACCTCCTGTTCATATCAGTATGTACGTATATCTGTTTATAACATTATCTGTAAACTCTAAATAATGTATTATTATCAGGTTTCACCCATAATGTTTACATATTCAGACTTGCATTCATTCACAGGTTGTGGAAATGAAGGGATTATTTGCCTTCAGTTGTAGTATTGTGTGTAAACACGTTAACCCACTCGGGCCAATGAACACACACACATCCATCAAATCAGGTTTTTCTCACTGTTTTTAAAAATGTCTTTGCAATAACAGCACAGAAAATTTTCTGAGTCTGTAGAGTCTGCCAGTTCAATTTAGTCTCATCACAATATTGTACAATTGCATTATGTGTCTATGAAGAGGGGTTAAAGATGTGTCATCTGCCTCTCACTGTGACTGGTGGATTTGTGTGTGCATCCTCATTGTGTGTAACTGATGAATGGAAATTGCTAAGGAATGACCCATGTCAGATGTCCTTCATTCAACCAACATTTGAAAGGTGGAATTTTGTATGAAAAATGTACCGCTGCAGCCAAGAAATTGTTGCACGTATTACATATATTGCACATTTATTTTCTATTTTATTCACAATCCCAGTACCTTTGTGAAGACTTTGGTAAATCTATTGCAGTTAGTCCACATAAACACATTTTTTTTCACAAGAAGGAATAATGAATAAGGTCTAAAATCGAGCTTTAATCATTTTTAATTACATTTTATATTTACATTTACATTTACGGCATTTGGCAGCCACTGTTATCCAGAGCAACGTACAAAAGTGCTTTGTTTCCATTAAGAGAATTATCTCAGCTAGTACAGACAGATTAGAGTCCAAACGTCTCTTTAGTTCAGACAACGTTAGAACAAAACCATTACTAAGACCTAGAAAGAGGGAGATACACAATTATACACACTATAAGATCATTACAGTGCATTACATTAAGTGTTTTAAACTAGTGCTGGCTTAAGTGCTTGACAAAGAGATGGGTCTTCAGTCTTTGTTTGAAGACTGTGAGGGACTCTGCTATATGAACAGTCAGTGGGAGTTGTTCCACCACCTCAGTACAAGGACAGAGAAGAGTCTTGATGCTAGTTTTCCATGTGACTTGAAGGATGGCAGGTCAAGCTGAGCTGTACTAGAAGCTTGAAGGGTTCAAGGTGCGTCTCGAGACTTGAAAATTGCCAGTATTTAGGGAGGGGCTGGTCAATCTTTTGTTTTCTAGGCGAGCATCAGGGTTATGAATCTGATGCGAGCAGCTGCAGGAAGCCAGAGAAGTGAACACATATTCATTACATGTAAGGTGACATATTTCAAGACTTTGTTTTACTGTTGATCAGTATGACTTTTGAAAAATGAAACTCAGAAGTCCATCATTTCATATTGTTAATATATTTTATTTACAATTTGAGTAAATTACTATTCAAATACAGTAAGTAGTATCAACATTAAAACAAAAAACCTTGAAATATGTCAGTTTGTGTAATTAAAATAAAATATATGATAGTTTACCTTTTGAATAAAATTACAAACTTTTTTCATGATATTCTCATTTCTGGAGATGCGGTATTATGGAAATTATTTTATATGCAAGAAAATACCCTTAGACCCCAGAGGGTTAAACATATGCATCAGCACACTGGCTCTGACTGAGGCAAAAGATGGAAGATGAGTGCCCATATGATTTCTGCACTGCAATTGATTTCAAAACACAGTCCTGCATGTTAGGCCATCATTTAGGCAGAAACGTGAGGCTGCACAATGGTGTTTACTATTTTTAGGGGCCAAAAATTGCGCATCCTCTCCCAAAGGATGCTTTGCTCCACATACTGATGGGTTTGAATAGAGGTTTGTGCCTTAGAGACACTGGAGTCTTTTGAGAACATAAACATCCTGTTTAAATTGCAGATAATCAAATATGAAAGAGAAGAGACTCCACTGGGATAGCTTTGTGTTCTAGACAAATTTATTTAATTTATTTTGCCCTTTCTCCCTGTCCACACCCCATTTCCATTAGCATCACCCCCTCACATTCTCTTCCATGTGTTCCTTTTTAATGATGGCCCAAAATCACTGATTTCACACTCTGTTTGTTTTCTGTTAGTGTTTTTGTTGTAGTGAAAATGGTATAATTGCTTTGGAAAGACTGATTACAAATATTTAATTTATTTAATACATTTAAATATTTTTGTATCTTCATTTCAAAGGTGCAGTAATGTCCTAAAATCATACATTACTGTCTGGAATCTTTCTGGTTGTGATTTTGACCATGATTTTAGACTTTTATGTAAATTTATGAGAATGGGTTTTCCAAAACTAAAACATGACAGCAGTGACTATTAATGACAAGAAAATGTATTGTAATTTCACTACTTATTTTTTATATTTATGTTTCAATGTCTTCATTGAATTGGCTGTCATTTCTTTACTCTTTGCATTTTCTTTTGAAAGGTCAAACTAATTAATCACACACACAAACACCCACACACAACTTTTCAGTTCATCTTAACTATATAAAACTGAAAACGGTACCAAAGAAAACACTGTTAAAGCTAATTAATTGTTCATCTTTCTGTGCACATGTAGGTTAATGTAATAAAACATACATCATATAACCATATGGCCATCTGATCCTATCATACATTCTGCATTTTATTGGAAGTAAAGTAAACTATGATGGTGGATGTACACTGAAGATATAATGAATTCACTTTATATTGAGATGGAAATGCATCCTACTGAAAATAAAATTGGTTTTCCTTAAAAACAGTTAAAAGCAAATGGATATGCAATTAATAAAACTTAATAAAACTGTGTCCTGAGATCCTCGTGAACTTCTACTGCTGTACCACTGAGTGTATACTCACCAACTGCGTCTCTGTGTGGTACAACAACTGCTATGCAGCCGACCAGAAATCACTCGAACGGGTGGTGAAAACTGCCCAATGCATCACAGGCACCCAATTACCCACCATTCAGGACATTTATCACAAGCGCAAACATAATCAAGGACGTTTCTCATCCAAACCATGGACTTTCCACCCTTCTCCCATCTGGCAGATGTTACAGGAGCCTCTGATCATGCACTAGTAGGCTCAGGAAGAGCTTCTTCCCTGAGGATGTGATGCTACTGAACTCTGCACCACCACTTTATCTCAAACTATATCATTGCACTGCCACTTAACTGTATCTTTGTACCTCTGATCTGTTCCTGTTAGTGTACTTCATATCTGCACTGTTCATGTACTTTATATTTGCTACCTCACATATACATACTACATCATTGCACTGTCACTTAACTGCATCCTCTACAATGTTCATACACTTTATATATGCTACCTTACTTATATGTACTCTCTTAATAATATATATAAATATTATTTATTCACATAGACATATTTAAATTTCTGCAACCCACTGTACCACCTCAATGATTACTTACTGCACTTTATATAAATAATACTGCACATTGCACTCTGGTTAGAAGCTAACTGCATTTCATTGGCTGTTACCTGTACTCCGCACAATGACAATAAAGTTGAATCTAATTTAATATTGAGTTAAAACCTTTGATGCACAAACTTTCCTTAACCTTTTAACATTCTCACCAAGAAAGAAACAATTGCATTTTTGAATGAATTAAAAATAATCTGTGTTTAAAAATGTGCAGTGAGATGGCACTTTATTTGTAAAATAAACTACAAATACAAAACCTAATAACATGCTAATTTTGTTCACTTTTTAACACTCATCTGTGTGATGGTGTAACAGCACTAATAGTATCTGATCCAGTTTACTCCTTGTGGTTTGCTTATGGAGCATTACTGGTTTGCATTCAGACGAGAATATGTCTGAAAAAAATGTTGCATTTCTAGCGATGTCTAGTGGATGTTTTTGAGCCTACCATTCCTCTACTGATTGGTAGAGATAGCACAATTACATTGCATCAAGATCAACACCTTCAATAAGATATAGTGAATCAAATGTGCTGTACCAAATAGTTGAGCAGAGGGGGTTAAAATGTAATTTTACAATACTGTCTCATAGATAGTTCAAAGATGTTGGCATTTGTTCCTTTAACCAATTTAAATAAAGAATAAATTAAATGTGTGTATGTTCAAGTTTGTTATAGTGACACAGATGAGTGTGTAGACTCAGAGCTTTCAGTAAAATCATGTTTTCTATCACTGTACTGTATATGAGATGAACAAGGCTTCCTTTTGTGTGTGCATATGTGCAAAATAGTCTAAATTTCTTTTTTTAGTTAAAGATAAAATAACCTGCAGGAAAAACTCCCCATTCTCTCATTGTTGGCCTTCATGGAGTAAAAACATTTCCCTGACTGCAGTAGAGCAACGAGTTGATTGTTGGGATAGTTGAGGTCTTTCATTGTCTTCCTGGCCTTGATCCAGCACCTCCTGTTGTAGATCGACTGCAGGTCTTGGAGCCAAATGATGCGCTCAGCTAATCGTACCACTCTCTGGAGAACATGCCTATCCTGGTTAGTGCAATTCTCAAGCCATATTGTGAAATTTCCCCTTAGGAATCTCTCAGTGGTGCAGTTGTAAACATTTCTTAGCACTTTGGGGGCAGGATAAAGTCTGAAATTGCATTTAAAAAATGAAAGGTTCTTAACGATATTCAAATTGTCAAATATACTTATTGGCATCTTTATATTTTCACCATTTGGACTCAGTGGTTCATCATCATAAATTCTCAAAATTAAACCACGTTTGATTCAAGTCTGGAAAACTGACTGTGAAACACATTATAAGTGAGTAGAGTAGCTTAAATGCATATATACTGTAACTTTAATAAATTTTAGTAAAATATCTTTCCAAAGAACAACTTGAGACCAAGTACAAAAGCAGCAGATGCTCAGAACTATGACAAATCATGCCGTAAAGATGCTGTTTTACATAATAAAGTTAATAACTAAATGATAATGAATAAAATGAGACAAAGTGTGAAAATGCAACGTACAAATATATCACAATATATCAAGCAGTGAGTAAATGAAATGTGTTACCACTCACTTCTGAAATCATTCATTTGTTTTATTGTTATAACATCTGCCTTATCCATATAAATTATTATTCATTATTACACATAAAACTCTTAATCTTAAAATATACATTACAGAAGAACAGAAACTAGAATAATTGGATCATTAATTTCTTATCATTGATCATTGATTTTTTTTATCCCTTAAATTTTTCTACTAAATAATGAACTCTGTCTCATAAAAATATGACCCATTATGCATTTATTTTCATTCAAAATCATATTGATCACATTTGGCAAGATCTCCTCACCCGAGCTTTCTTTTTGGAGGCTCATCCACACCGTTTTGACATCAGATAGCTGTAAACAAGGCTCATTAGCATGGTGCTGATTATCTCCCTTCCATGGCTCAGTAATTAGTACGCAAGCGGCGCCTCTCAGATCTCTGGAGTTACATCAAAAGGAAATCTCTCTCAATTAGAAGTTCTGCTCCTGTGTAATTCTGTCTTTGTTTACCTTTGGTGCTGCTCTTTCAAGCTGTTTCATCTTCAACCAAAGGTTAAAATGGAGCTTGTGGCTAGCAACAGGGCTAATTGTCACTTTATCATCAACTTTGATAGAATGTCTTGAATGTGGACACCCCATTAGTAATTTCTTCTGTTTAGCAGGAAGTATTAGTATACAAGACATAAGGACAATTTGACTAGGCCACAGACAATGTAACAAAGACACTAGAATGTAGAACCACGATTTCAGGCCTTGATTAGTCATTATAATCATAATATAATATGGATACCAAACTAATTATATTACAGCACTCTGAAATGAGCTCACTGTTTAGAAGCAGTTATCTTTTCAATAAATTTGTGGGTGGGTACTTTTATAGAAGAGGGCAAAAGTTTTACTTTTAATGTAAACTATAAGATTTTATTCAAGTCTTTTTTGGCGCATTTCTACTGGTCCAATTATCATGAAATTCGTAAGTGTAAAAATGTAAAAGTTGTCTAAAGTATATTTTTTTATTCAGAGATAAAATAAACATACAGTAAAAAGTAAGATTTTTGTTTTATTTGTAAAAAGTAGAAATTATCTAATTCAATGTATATACAGTACATATACTCATACATACACTACTGAGTAAAAGCAACACCTTACCATATTTATCTATCCATTACTGGAATAAGTATGCTTTTATGTATAAAAACCTTTAATAGACATTTTGAACATTGAGTGCCTCCCATCGGCATAATAGCGATGCCCCATGGGCCATTGATGCCAGAGGGGAACTATGACGGCAGTTAGTGGTACAGAGCAATCAACACACCACAGTGGACCAGTTAACCATTATAATGAACAAAGTAGTAATGAGCGAACACTCCAAGCCGTGGGTGGTTTTTTTTCCATTATTTTGTAGATAGGCATATTCTATATATTAATAATATGTTATTAATAATATTGCATATATGGATATACAGTATTAATCTATTTTAATCTATTTTTCAGCCTACTAAAGTTTTTTACACAGAACTGTATATGCCAAGACTAGCTGTTAATCTAATGATGGCATCCATAACATGGATATAAAGTTGTAGTGCCTTTATAAACATTCCCTCAATGTATTAGATAAGAAAAACCAGACTTACATAGCTAAATAAAATGAACATTCAATGCAAAACAAGCACTCTATTGGGAAAACACCTTTAAACCAGTGCATCATTCTCGTTAGTAGACCATGGCATATTTTGTGTAGAACTGCCAGATGTAAATAGGGATTGGGATGTCTGAATCAAATCCATTTTTAAAAACCTGCTTCTCTATGCTGTATGCAGTCCATAATATAAGAATCTAGGTCAGACATCAGTTTCTGTAGCACCAGCAATTAAAAAGGTGTGCATGCCGCATGCAACATACATAAGCTGACTTCAGATTTGACTTATTTATGACATTAACTACAGCAAAATAAAGCATTCTAAATGTTTCAGCACCTCCTCAGTGTTTTTTAAATCTATGTATATCTTCCAGCACTCTAGCTCAAGATGTCATTGCACACCAGCAACTCCGCAGTGAGAAGTAAACCTAAATATGTTGCCATGGAGGTGGGCAAACACCCACTAGTCCCTTCAGTTTATCTGTAAACCATTTCTTTTCAGGTGGACATTCTAACTGCACTGCAGCACTGTCCAAATAATGACCACACAAGAGCTTCCATCAACCACACCATCTCTCTGGCACATTCTATTTCTAGGTCATGAGACAAGAGAGTCTGGTAGGAATGTCAGTGATCATAAACTGTTTTGTCTTTTGTGAAGAAGTGCAGAGAAGAAAACAGAAAAAATAGAAAGCAAAATGTGGATGGCAAGGGTGCACAAGCAGCAGTTCAGCCAAGAACAATATTTCAAGGTAGTGACTCCTGTTAGCAATATATATCTGACCAGCACATGCACACAAGGGATAAGAAAAAAAAAACGGCATAAGCTATATTGTGTTGAAACTGCACTTAAAACTGTACTTAGTTGCGGAATGCCAGCCACAACCTAATGGAGGGAAAATATATTGTACTATCAATGTATTCAGAAATTTCCTAGTAAGTATGTTTAAATTAGCTAAAGCCTCCCATACACCTAATGACTTTTAACAGATTCTGAAAAAGATTTTTAACAGACTAAAGTCTGACACCATCTCACATCTACAGACTTTTTAATCACAGTCTAGTCGCAGGCTTAATATTTTGGAAAGACTGTGGATCTTGTAGGGTCACTAATTTAAAGACTGCAACTAGATTCTTTTGAGATGATTTCCCATCTGCTTTCGTTTTACATAGAATTAATGCAATAAAGACCATAATTATTGCAAAATGTGTATATTAAACCTTTCTTTGTATCAAAAATAACTCGACGCACAATAAGACAACGTAATGCAAAATCTACATATAGTAACGTGCATTACAAATACAGAGCTATCAGAGCTCAAAATACTGTCAACATAGGATTCACATCCATGCTTTCCTGGTCCTGTGTGTCTGCATGCTCCTCATTTTCTTCAAGCTGTTGGGGAAAACAATAACTTTTAAGATTAAAATTAAGATTAAAATGTCTCGGCGCGAAGAAGACTGACTAAAACTTTCAGTCCTGACCACCTTACACTTAACGATCGAGATGACGCGACTGCAACTCGACTCTAGCAAGACTCTCATGATTTTAGCCTGACTTTGAAAATTTGTCTGCAACTGTAAAATCACGTGAAAGCCGTTAGGTGTAAGGTAGGCTTTAGGGAGATGCAACATGTGCACCATCAAGTTGATCAAAGTAAAACATGTCTAAACTAATATCTTGTTTTACGAGTAAACAATCACTGTCTGGAGGCTACAGATTATCTAAAGTGAGTGATGCACACAGGTTACAAGAGCTCATACAGAACATATATAACAAAACAAGCCAGATATATTGGAGGACTTGGATCTGAGTATAACATCCACAAAACTATTTTGATTGAAGGAAACAAATCTGTTTTATTCCAGACTCAAGATAAATATGTTTGACAGCTGAAGGCCACTTGTATTGATTATTTTATGGTGTTAGTCATGAGAGCTTTCAGCAGCTACTTTATACTTTGATAAAGAAAAAAGTATGCTTTATTTTTTATTTATTGGGAAGTTCATTTTTCTAACATTTGGCACAAAAAAATTATTTCTCCTTAAAGTATCCAGGCATTTAAAAATACAGTGGAATCAATTGTAACTGAGTTCAGCAGTTAGCACAGACTTGCTAAGAGAAAACAAATATACTGTTCTATATTTTAGAGGCTTGAGAATATCAAGCAAAATACTGAAGGCTGTTTTCTGTCCCTGTATGTTGGTCCTAATAGAGAGATGTTGCATCCAAATGATGCAGTTAAATGGGCCTCTTCATAACAATGATGTACTTAATTTTTGTGACCAATAATAAGAGCTACTTAGTGATATTGAAATATCTTTTTTTTTATTTTGTTCTTCTCCTAACATGTCTTTTATGTTCTCCTAACAGCTTACTTACTGATGAAAATGTAAGTTTATATCTAACATAAGCAGATAAGCTGTGGGACCTTTTAAAATGATTAAATAATTTGGTTGCTTAAATGATGTTTAAAAGTTGTTTCATGATAAATGAATGGCGAAAAATGTTCCAATACTAGGGAAAATATTTTGTATTGCACATTAAAAGGGAAACATTTACATTACATTATGCAGTTTTTCACTTGTCTTGTAAAAGAAAAAAAACTATCAGTGAGCAAGTATACTTACAAATTCATGAACTCACCTCTTTTTGAACCCCCATCTTACCAAAAACACCTTCACGCACCGATACAAAAAATACATGCACTACACAGGTACATTTTTGTTCTCTAAACTGCAAACAATGTAAATATAGCCATACAAGTGTAATGTGGTCCTTAATAGGGTTGAGTACCAGATGAGTATCTGGTATGGATAAAGCATCATTGATGACTACGAGCACGATATGAGTATAACTCATCAATATTCGTGCTTGTGCTGAAGGAAAATCCTCATTGGATAACTGACTGTCTTCACGTCCTGTGATTGGCCAGACACAGAAAACCCACCCCTCCCTACACAGACACTGCAGCCACTCTTGTGTTGCGTCGGTCACTGCCTCCACTCCGGTCAGGATTTTTTATTTTTTATTTTTTTGGAAGTCAGTCAGCTGGAAAACTTTGCTGGTACTGAATGCGGTGCTTTTGAGAAGAATACAGAGTACAGAGAACAAGGCTGACATATAAACAAAACATATAGCAACTTCTGATCAAGCCATATACAGTGAGGAAAATAAGTATTTGATCATCGTGCAAATTTTCCCACTTAGAAATCATGGAGGGGTCTGAAATTTTGATCTTAGGTGCATGTCCACTGTGAGAGACATAATCTAAAAGAAAAAATCTGGAAATCACAATGTAGGATTTTTTAATAATTTATTTGTGTGTTTCTAGGATAAATCTAAAATCTTGCAGAGTTATTTACTGTAAGTGTATTTGTGGAAACTGCCGACTCCAGAGGATTAAACAGTAAAATAAATGTAATATTCAAAATCAAATTCAAAATACCTATATATAATTATGTTCTCTAACTAAAGGCCCTAAAAATGTTTTTGTCCTGCTCTAGAAATTGTTCAGTAACTTTTTTTCCTTATAGTGTTCCCACACTCACAGGCAAGAGAGGAATTACATGAGCAATATACTCAGTCAGAACCTTTTCTGTCAGTGGGGTGAAATCCTGAATGGGATGGATCCCAGTACCTTTCATTTATTTAAAAAAACTTGTGAAAAGATACAAATCTGATCTTTTCTCTACAAAGAGTTAATGTAGTGAACTTATAAGGTACACAGTTGGATTTTAAAGACCAGGTTAGGCTTTTAAGGTGACATGTACATTGTGTACTGGGGGACAAAGAAAACACACAGAGTTCAAAGCTCTCTCAGATATACTGCCAGTGGAAGTCTTTGGTAATTGTTCAAAAAAAACCTCTCAGTTATGAAAAGCTTTGTGAATGGGAGGGGAGGGTTAGTTGTGTCACTTAAATGCCAATCAAATAAAACGTAGGCGACAGAACTCTAAACTCTATTATGTGTCACTTCAGCTAGGACACAGTGTTACCTGCAAGAACAATGGTTCCTAGAGGGAGCTCGACAGACTGAAAGGAGATTATTATAATAATTTTAAAGGGACATATAAGAAATGCGGAACAGGCTGATACTTTAAGAGGTTGAAGATAGGCCAGGACCTCTGTGGGCTGTACTTATGTGACAGATGTGCTCCTGAATGCTCTTTCATATGTCTCAGCTTGCGATGATGCTGTTTATGTGCTGTAACGGCATTGTCCATGCTTAAGGGAGCTCTCGGGCATGATGGAAGTCAGTATAGAAGGTGACTTTCACAAATGGAGGGCACTGATGCAGTCAATATGATGCTATGAGTCTAGAATAGGCTGTTAATGTGCATGTCAATGGCCACTCATTTAGAGAGAATGACAATGGCCTTTATCACTGTGTTTTTACTTTCATGGTTTTATGTATTTGAGGTTAGGTTATGACAGAATGCATATCTAATTTGCTACATTTCTATAGTGCTAAAAAACTTTCAAACTTTTTTAAGACTATAGCTTTAGTGTTGTTCTCATGTTATGAAAATAGATCATTTTCTTACAATGTATTTTCTGTTCTAAACTAGCATCATAATGAGGTTTTAACCATCCTGGGGAACAATGATTGTTCTTTTGAGAGCAAATGTTTTTTATGATTTTTTTATACTGAATGTTTAGAATGATGAAGGGCTGTATTCTAATCTGTTTGAATTAAGCCACTTCATTTGTTTCCTTGGAAACACTCACAAATAATGAGGACATGCAAAATATATTTATTTATTTGCTATATTTATATATTTTAATTTATTTAATTTTGAATATTTCTATTTTCATTATACTTTAAATTTAAATATTAAATTAGATTTTAATTTCTTTTCAATCCCTGTGATATAAACACTCACCTACACTGAAAATAAGTCCCTTTGTTTACATCCTAGTGAAAAGAAAGTTTGACTTATTAGCAGTGTTGTGTTGATTTTTTTTTTTTACCAGATTTTCTCCCCATTGTCTTTGGTAGCCAATCCACTTGCCCATTCTTTGACTTAAGATTAAGATTAATTTGAACACACTAGGCTGTGAAAATTTGTGCCCGAAGCGGTGGGCAGCCCTTATCCACTGGCACCCAGGGAGCAGTTAGGGGGTTAGGTGCCTTACTCAAGGGCACTTCAGTCATGTCCTGTCTGGGGATCAAAAGACCAGATACTTACCACTAGGCCATGGCTGCCCACCAAAGTCCCCAGGGGCCACAAGCCTGAAAAATACACTTACAGACCCCATTTCCCTATCACTTGTAATGTCCCTGACTCTAGGAGGGTGTAGACTCACACAGGCCTCCCCCGATACATGTGAAATCAAGCCGCCACCTCTTTCTGAACTGCTGCCAATACATCACATGTTTCATGGACTAACCTGACCCTGATCACGATTAATTGAATAGGACAAGAGATGGATGGGTTAACACCAAGCTAATGGTGTTTGTTTACTTTTGCATGCAGAGTTTAATACAGTGGTAACCCTACTTACGAGTTTAATCCGTGCAGGAGCCAAACTCGTTAGCTGGTTTGCTCGTTAGCTGGATGCATTTTCCCCATAAGAATACATGTAAAACTGATTAATCCGTGTCAGCCGGCCAATATACAGTATACTTTAATATGCTAAATAATGTGTTTATATGGGGTTTTTTAAAAAATAAACGAGACAACGACGACGCTCGTGTAGGCTGGCCACTGAGGAGAGGAAGACCGACGGTGCTCGTGTAGGCTGGCGGCTAAGGAGGACGGGCGTACGTGTATGGCATGGTTACACTTATCATATGAAAAGTAAAAGTAAAATTTATCTAACTTTCTGGTTCACTACCTTTTGCTACCTTAGCATCGCTTTCTCTAGCACTTTCACTTTCGGTCAAAGGTAATGACTGACCTCTTCTTCTACGGTAGCATCTAGGGGATGCTACGACCGCAGCGCCCCTAGCGGTTGGCATACTTGAACAAATTTACGCTACTTGTTACTTGGAATTTTACTCGTTACCTGGAACAAAAAGTTTCCAAGATCTCAACTCGTTACCTGGAATACTCATTAGTAGGGATGCTCATAA